>JAFBJQ010000040.1:292924-312038 GCA_016785345.1 Trinectes maculatus
TATATATGTGTGTGTGTGTGTGTGTGTATATATATATATATATATATATATATATATATATACGTTTCCTTTAGCATTTATATTTTATATATATCACATACGTACCTCATAGAGTGCACTGTGAGTTGCCTTGCCATACAACTGTAGAAAGTTACCCAGCAGAGGCAGGGGCCTGGGCCCTGGAGGCTCCTTTCTCTCGGACCCAAAGCCGGGAAAGAAAAGATAGATGATGATGGATACGATCACGAATGTGCTCAATAGAGCGGTTGTACTGATGAACAGCGGCAGAAGGGTTTCCACTGCAGCCATCCTTTGTCTTGTAACACTAATAACAATTCAAAGACCAGATGCGGGAGCCTATATGTGTCTCAGTGTTTAATATAGTTATCGCTTAACCTAGGATGTGTGAACTTTACCTACCTTGGAGGTCAAGCTAAATCCTATCCATCCTTTTTGTGCATGACCGACAAAGAGAGAGAGGAGAGGGAGAGAGAGATTTGATGAAGTGATAGGAAGATATAGTCCAGTCTAAGGTACAATACCACATTTCTGTGTACTTTGTATCATGTATAAGTGTGTGGGTTGATTGACTTTGGTTTTTAGTGAGGTCAGAGTTTGGTTGGCTGAGCTTCTACAAATAGATTCAAAGTACAAGTTCCTTTAAAAACAGCAAACAACAGGTTTTCTGTATTTTGCTAATGGGAACACCATGTTAAACTGGATGTAAATGATCCTTTAGGTGTCTGGGAAAGCTTGGATTCAGCCTCTTGTTGCTTTGGCTCCTGTGGCCACATTTGTGAAGTTACACACACAAGTTTGAAATGGTTTTGTTCAGCTGGGTCTCACGATGCTCATGGCGTGTGCTCCGTTTATCAATCAGACCTACCTTTTGTGGCGTAGACTGAGGATATTGATCAGGTGTGTCAGTATGAAGGTCGGATTTGAACACAGCTGCTGCCTATCAGCTGATTAAGCACACGCACGCGCACTCTCTCGCTCTGCGGCTTATACATCTCATTTCACACTCACACACTAAAAACATACAATGTTATGTCTTTGTGAGGACACTGACTGAACTGAACACACAAACTGATTCTTCACTCTCTGTTTGGACTGAACACACACGCACGGACTCTCACATGCAGACATACAAATATACAAATAAACAATCTCAGATGCAATGAGTCACACAGGAAGAATTTCTCTGAGAAATGTTCTAGTTTGATCTTGTTTATTTCTTGATTGATTTATTTTTTCCCAAAAAAGTCACACAGCACAGTCACCAAAGCAACAGGTATATAGCACAAGGTAAGCAGAATGGTTTATGTCAGGACGGATAATAAAGCAATATCCTGGATGTGTTGAACTTTTTTTCATAGTTCAGGCTGTTCAGCTGTTTTCCTCATTGGCGAGTGACGGCACACAGCTGGTGAGGGGAAGGTGTGAGGGTGAAGCCCACCGCTGGCGTCAGATCCAGCTCATCCTCTGCTACTCCTGGTGGAGGAGTGAAGCAAAAGCGCTGGAGGAGAGAGGTGAAGAAGAGGAAGAGCTCCATCCTGGCCAGACTCTCTCCGAGACACACTCTGTGGCCTGCAATAGCCATAAATGAGCAAAATGTGATCAAGTGTTTACAATCATAAAATATTTGTAGTCTCAGGAGAACAAAAGACAACATCGCTGTGGTACCTGCAGAAAAAGGCATCTCTCTTGATGAATTTACCCTCCTCATCCAGGAAGTGGGAGGGGTTGAAAGTGTTTGGGCTCTCCCATTCGCTCTCATCGTACAGGACAGACGTAAGCAGGGGAAACACTGTCGTTCCCTGTTGTCATGAGAAATGAGCACGTTTAGCCTGTAAACAAATACGTGCATCGACCCAGATTTGAGAAACCCCACCTCTTTGATGAAGTAGCCCTGGAAGGTGACGTCTCGGCTGGTCTTGTGAGGAATAGCCATGGGTCCAATGTTGGCCAGTCTCTGTGTCTCATGGATGACAGCGTCGGTGTATGGCAGGTTCTTCCTGTCCTCCACTCGAATCTGACGACTTCCAACCACCCTGCTCAGCTCCTCCTGGACTTTGTCTGGATGCACGTCATAATGGAAATGACATGTTTGCATGCTACCCCAATTTTACTACTGTGGATGTACTACGTCACCTTGAAAATGAGGGTACTTGGCCATCAAAAGTAGTCCCCACTGAAGTGTAGTTCCTGTGGTATCAGTTCCAGCTGCAAACAAATTTGTCACACTGTATAGCAGGTTGTGATCATGATAATGTGAATCCTGAATTCCAGACTCCTAGAATACACACAAAAAAGATCGGTTGCACTGATTCATTGATTAGTATTATAAGCCCTGGAGTGGGTTTGATTGATTTGGTCACCTCACCTCCAGACTTAGCTTATGGCTCAAAAACGCATCAGTGAAGCATCTGCACATATCAGGGTCCAGAGTCTTCTTCAGCTCCGCTATTATCCTCTTTGTGTCCCTGACACCGTCTTCCGTATTTTTCATCAACTGTCTCCAATTTTTAAGAAAGGGACCCAGGCAAGGAAATGTGTTGTATAGCTGTAATAAAACAATAAAACAATAACAGACCCCAGAGCCTTTGAATCTTAAGCCCCATTTTGTTCAATTAAATACAAAGTAGTGGTTTACAGGTTGTTAATTCCAAATCATTGTGTAATACAATCTAAGGACATATTTAATAAAAACTATAATTAACCAAAAGAAAGCCAATCAATGACTAACAATTATTTGATGCCAGAAAGAAACAGGTAAGAAGGTCAAGGTGGTAATTTAAAACAACAAATGAAGACCCTGTAAAAGAAATTTCTATCCATCTATTTTCTACCGCTTATCCTTCTCAAGGTTGAGGGGGGAACTGGAGCCAATCCCAGGTGACTTGAGGCAGGGTACTCCCTGAACAGGTCACCAGCCTATCGCAGGGCCAACATCTAGCATATGTAGACAAGCAACCATTCACATTCACACCGATGGACAACTGAGAGTGGCCAATCAACCTAACCCCCATAGTGCATGTTTTTGGGTGGTCGGAGGAAGCTGGAGTACCCAGAGAGAAGCCACGCAGTCACGGGGAGAACAGACAAACTCCACACAGAAAGACTAGCTAGGTAAACATAATAGTGCAATCATATGGTGAGTGAGGTACCAGGATGGAGGCTGATCCTGTCAGATGGATGGACTTGTGATCTCGATCCACTATAGCATGAAGTTCTGGATCATTGTAGTCAAACCTCTTTCCAAACACGAGGGCTGATATGATATTTGATGCCGCGTAACCAATTGTCAGGGTGTTGTTGAAGGCTTGACCTGAGGGGACAAGAGTCACAGCCAGCCAGAAAGTGATACTTGTTGTAGTGAAACGCCAACACGGATGGAATACACCTTATTGTTACCTTTATGTCGTTCAATTTCTTCAATCAGATAGTGACACTCCTCCATTATTTTTCCTTCACTGATCTTCTTCCCCATTCCAAAGTCTCTCAGCGTAGACAGAGCAAAACGTCGCATTTCTTTCCAGGCGTCACCGTTGGAGAACAAAATGCCTTCGGAAACAAACGTGGTTGATTTGTTTTAACACGGAGCGATCAGATTTCCAGAGGAAATCTCTCTCGGAGTGGTTCCTCACCATGTCCTTTGGTGAAACAATAGAATATGGGTGTGATCTCCCTGTCTCCAAACTCCACTGCATAGTTGACCAGTGCCTGTCTGACTGTCCTGTATCCTGCCAGGACCACAACCTTCTGGAGTCCAAAGTGGACTTTGAAGACCGGTCCATATATTTTGGACAGCTTGAACATCAAGGAGAGTAAAAATGAGACTGAATTTACTTGCTTGTAATGAAACAGGTATGGTTTTAAAAAAGTAAGAGTATTCCATGTGAGCAGTGGAAAGAGTCAAATGCTTACACATAAAACAGATATAATTTCTCACCTGGAAAAGAGAGCGATCCAGTCGCTTGAGATCCACCTGAAGAAGGTTACCGAGGAGGGGAAGAGGTTTAGGACCTGGAGGCTCCCTCCGGTTTCCTTTGGAGCTAAAGGTGGAGAAAAGATGGTGGAGAGCCAGGAGACAAACGATGGCCCCCAACAAAGGCAGTAACGTGGAAGACTGAAGAGCGTCTAACATGATGCCCAAATGCAGACTGGTCCCACCTGCTAATTCAGTCCCTGTTAAAACCACAGGTTGCATTGATTCAATTAAAAACGAGTCTTAAAGCAGCATTATGCAGTTTCTCGGCCTTCAAACTGTCATGATTCTGTTATATTTGGATCTCTGATCAGCATTAGACATTGTGTTTTGGTTTTTGGTTTTGTGTGGGCCCTGTTTCAGAAAGGAGGGTTAACAAACTCTGAGTTAAAATCTAGACTCAGGGTTGACTTACTCTGAGCTGTCCAACTCAGAGTTTTCGGTTTCAGAACAGGGGATAAGAGTTAGGTCAATCAACTCGGAGTTGCTTTGACTCTGAGTTAAGCTCGCGCACGCGGAGGTAAAAAGCCCTCATGAATGGAACAAAGATAACGTGATTCACCATGGCAACACGTGAAAACAAACCCCGCACGTCCATTTCTTCCGGGTGCAGTTGGACGTTCTTATGCACTGCTACACCGAATACGAACACATATTCAAAAAAAGAGTAGCACAGTCGCTGCTCAGCTGCTGTAAAGGATCGTGAGATGGTATGGCAGGAGACTGAATTAATAAAAAAATATTGCGAGTGTTTAAAATGTTCAACACAACACAAACACACAAATATTCTATTTTTGTGTTTGTGAACACAGGTGCTGTCCAACAGGTACAAAACGTTCTTAGCAGCAACAGAAGATGAAATATAAAAATATAGTACAAACAGGTAGGCTGTGTTCGTTTAGTCTGTCCTGAACAGCAGTGAGTGGCTGCATTCAGCATGTCAGTGTTTCAGCTGTCCCAACACTGTCACTGTTTAACACTGTCACTGTTTAACACTGTCACTGTTAACCCCGTAACCCCGACATCCCACCAGATTGCGTTTGCGCTGCGTCGTAGTAACGAAGCTGATACGTTTAAACTCTAATAAATGTTTGTGCTTCAGTTTGTGTGCAAGTTGCAAAAAGACTAAGTGCGATACAAAGAATGTGCTGATGTGAGGGCTGAGAATGTTGCTGAGATAAATGATTGACGGTGCTGAAAACGGTAGTGTTCATACAAATATTCATGTTGAAATTATAAATCGTCTAATCGGAGTCTGATGAGTTTCTCCTGACGGAGATTCCTGTGCAGTATTTCTGCTTCGATATCAATCGTATCTTCCAAAAAAGCACACGTCATGTCTGCCACGGCTTTCTGTCCACACACAGGCTCAGATAAAGAGGACAAACTCAGGGTTCGTTGGAGAAAACCTGCCAGCGAGCAGGTTAGGTTTACAGAGTATGTTGCCATGGTAACTGACTCAGAGTCCAGCTGAACCGGCTTCGTGAAACCGAAAACCCAGAGTTTCCTCTGACTCTGAGTCAACTAACTCTGGGGCTGTGTCCGAAATCGCCCCCTAACACCTACTCCTTACCCCATTCATAGGGGAAATAAATGTAGTGCACTATATAGTGAGCTCAACAGAAAAATCTTTCGGACACTACTCTCGGCGCCGGTAATTACGTCATCGCTGTCGCACAATTAAAACGTACCACATTATTGTCGTCTCACAAAATACTTGTTTGTTTACCACTGCATTTTTATTAAATTAGAGGCTTTTGATTACTTTCCTGTACTTTTTATTGTCGTATTTTGTTATATTTTATAATATTTATGTATATTTCCCTCCCGTCCGTCCGCTATTTTCACTTCCGCGCAGCCCAGGGAATTTCTGGCAATGCATGATGGGATATCTTGCTCCGGTTAGTGACCATCGGATGTACACTACATTTCGCGGTGAATTGTGGGATACATTGAGTGCACTATATAGTGGACATGCTATGATCCCTAAGGTTTCGGACACCACTACAAATTGGCGTGCTCACTATATAGTGCACTATATAGGGGTTAGGGGGCGATTTTGGACACAGCCAGAGTTTTCACTAAACCTGCTTCCTGAAACAGGGCCGTGTTCTCTCCCTCCCCTCCTCTCTCCTGCACTGCATGTGTGGCTGGAGGCTCCTCCAGCCTCCGGCTCCTCCCAATGGCAGCAGACGAGGCACACCTGCAATCAATCCTGTGATCAGACTCACCTTCAATAGACCGAGCCGCACTTCACTCCTCTGCCGGATTATTCTGTAACACACAATAACTCTGTGCCAGTCTTCTATTGTTCTTTGCCTCATTGTGAGCTTGTGTTCTGATCGTTGTTGTTTTTTTTTCTTTTGTTTTTCTAGTTTATCCTGCCTCATGGCTGCTCCTAGGCCCAGCTCTGCCTCCTGCCTTTGCCACCACACTTCCTGTTTTTTCACTCCACTGCCTTGTGTGTGGAGTCACTTTAAGTTTGTTTCTTATTTTAGTAAATAAATGTTGTTTCTTTTGTACTTCGTTATCCGTCTCTGCTTTTTGGGTTCTGCAACCTGACTCTTGACACAAACTACATTTTCAAAATCATTCTGTTGGCACAACAACTCACAATAAGTTCAATTACACCTTTGTCATTGCTTGAGAGCACCTGTATTGCCTCCACTGGCACTCTGTAACTTTGTGGTTCAGGCAGGGACCACATCACCACCACAAGCTACAAAATTGCTTTACGGCATAATGTCACATCCTCCCCCTTTGCTTTGGGGTGAGCTGAAAGAGGAAGAGGGGTGCTAAATCGACAGTGACTTCTGTTACAGTTGGACTAGTAAGTATTGTAGCAGTTCGTCTGTAAGCAAAGACAAGCAGTATAATGTCAAACAGGTCATTCGCATAAGCACAAACAGGGAGAGGGGAGGTGACAGGCTGGCTCCACCTCCTTTGTGGGGAGCCACAGATACATTCTTTGCTTACCATCTATATCTAGTATTTGCTGTAAGGCTCGCCTACTTTACCTCGCCTGAAGACATTGCTGATTGCGCATCAGTCCTGCCTCAGAATGGAATTGCGCCAATATCGTTGCTTTAACAACAAATACACGTGATACAGATTTTACGACAGTTGCTAGAAACAATGCATTTCTCGACTGTAGGGGGACCCTGTGAGCAAATCCTACATAGTGTTGCTTTAAGCTTGGTTTTACTCGATGCATGTTCATGTGATGACTCGTTTCACACTACCGTGAGAAACACTCATTGATGTTGTTATTGTTAGTGTCTCAGTAGTTGCCTATTAATTTAAAAAGCATCTAAATTTCTGTCCCTGTGCGACATCTCTCACACAGTCAACCTGTCCACACATAAGCGCACACAAACACTCTTATGCACACACACAACCATCCTGACTGCGCCATATGTGGTATGTTATATAGAAACAGACAGAAGAACTCAATTATAGACATATGGACACGTAAGCCTATGTCAATGTATTAGCTTTTTATTGTGTATGTTTTCTTTTTGCTGCCCTCACTTTGGTTCAGTGCACAGAGCAACCGACGTCTTTCCAACTTCAACTACTTTCACTGACTCTGGGTTTGACTTTGCTTACAGGTCGGCCAAAGACAAGAACAAAGGTGACGTGACACATGTCAACTTACCCCAGCAAGATGCTGCTTAGTGACAGGAAAACTTGTTTTCCTTCTCTTCTGTGGCTCTTCTCTTATGCAGCTACAATTTTCTTTTCATTCCGAGCAGACAAGCCCACAAGCTCTTGTTTCCAAACCCGCCCTTTAAGGTTTGGCCCTATAAGCTGACTGGATGCAAACTAAATGTGTGAGAAAGTTGAAGCTCAACCTGATAATCCCATGAGTCTCCACAACAATAACTGACATCTACTGTTTTCTGGAAGGCACAAAACAAGAAATATTGTGCAAGTGTCCACATAGCTTTCGTCTCACACTGACAAGCACCGACATGCCTCTGTTAAATGCAAAACAGACCCGTACATCACCCTGGCCTGAGGGAAAATGAAGCAGGTCATTAACTACTGCAGGTTAACCTGACGTTTATTTGTTTAGACCGATCTTCTCTGACACATTATTTCTTTCAGCCAAACCTGACAGAAACAGGATCAATGTAACTTATTTACTCCACCGTCACACACTTAAGCACCAGTGAACAGACATTAGTCAAAAGCAGTTTCATTCTATTTTACTTAAGTCAATTCTTCCTATGGTTATTTAATAGCAGTTGGCAAGTAAATAAGTACATTACCACTTTATGTTGTCTCTGTACATCAGAAAGCTCATTATTTGATTTCTGTCATAGAAAAAAATGTAATGAACAAACAACATCAGTTTCTGGACAGAAATCCTTAGTGGGTAAATTTTAAAAAATGGTACATTTAGCAATCTCGTACTACAAACACAACATACATGTGTCAATAAACAGTAAATAGTACAATGAAGAGTAAATAGTGTGTGAAACAATATTGATGCCACTGACTGGCTGTCTTTATAACTGGCGAGTGACTGCACACAGCTGGTGAGGGGAAGGTGTGAGGGTGAAGCCCACCGCTGGCGTCAGATCCAGCTCATCCTCTGCTACTCCTGGCGGAGGGGTGAAGCGAAAGCGCTGGAGGAGGGAGGTGAAGAAGAGGAAGAGCTCCATCTTCGCCAGACTCTCTCCGAGACACACTCTGCGACCTGCAAGAACGAAAATCGCCATGAATGTCAGAGTGTAAATCAATTCTGATCTGTGAAGAATAGAACTCAAATGACAGAGCTGCTGTTTGTGGTACCTGCAGAAAAAGGCATGAAGGCATCTCGCTTGATGAATTTACCCTCCTCATCCAGGAAGTGTGAGCTTGTGTTCTGATCGTTGTTGTTTCCTTTCGTTTTTCTAGTTTATTCTGCCTCGTGGCTGCTCCTAGGCCCAGCTCTGCCTCCTGCCTTTGCCACCACACTTCCTGTTTTTTTCACTCCACTGCCTTGTGTGTGGAGTCACTTTAAGTTTGTTTCTTATTTTAGCCTAGTAAATAAATGTTGTTTATTTTGTACTTCGTTATCCGTCTCTGCTTTTTGGGTTCTGCAACCTGACTCTTGACACAAACTACATTTTCAAAATCATTCTGTTGGTACAACAACTCACAATAAGTTCAATTACACCTTTGTCATTGCTTGAGAGCACCTGTATTGCCTACACTGGCACTCTGTAACTTTGTGGTTCGCGCAGGGACCACATCACCACCACAAGCTACAAAATTGCTTTACGGCATAACGTCACATCCTCCCCCTTTGCTTTGGGGTGAGCTGAAAGAGGAAGAGGGGTGCTAAATCGACAGTGACTTCTGTTACAGTTGGACTAGTAAGTATTGTAGCAGTTAGTCTGTAAGCAAAGACAAGCAGTGTGATGTCAAACAGGTCATTCGCATAAGCACAAACAGAGAGAGGGGAGGTGACAGGCTGGCCCCACCTCCTTTGTGGGGAGCCACAGATACATTCTTTGCTTACCATCTATATCTAGTATTTCCTGTAAGGCTCGCCTACTTTACCTCGCCTGAAGACATTGCTGATTGCCCATCAGTCCTGCCTCAGAATGGAATTGCGCCAATATCGTTGCTTTGTCAACAAATACACGTGATACATATTTTACGACAGTTGCTAGAAACAATGCCGTTTCTCGACTGTAGGGGGACCCTGTGAGCAAATCCTCCATAGTGTTGCTTTAAGCTCAATTTTACCTTATGCATGTTCATGTGATGACTGGTTTCACAATACCGTGAGAAACACTCATTGATGTTGTTGTTATTGTTAGTGTCTCAGTAGTTGCCTATTAATTTAAAAAGCATCTAAATTTCTCTCCGTATGCTACGTCGCACACACACAGTCAACCCGTCCACACATAAACACTCATATACACAAACAACCATTCTGACTGTGCCATATGTTGTATGTTATATAGAAACAGACAGAAGAACTCAATTATAGACATACGGACACAGTAAGCCTATGTCAGATTATTTGCCTTTTATTGTATATGTTTTCTTGTTGCTCTCCTCACTTTGGTTCAGTGCACAGAGCAACCAACGTCTTTCCAACTTCAACTACTTTCACTGACTCTGGGTTTGATTTAGCTGACACGTCAGCCAAAAACAAAAACAAAGGTGACGTGATACATGTCAACTTACCCCAGCAACTGACAGGAAACCCTGTTGTCCTTCTCTTCTGTGGCTTTTTTGTGTCTTCGATAATGCAACTACAATTTTCTTTTCATTCCGAGCAGACAAACCCACAAGCTCTTGTTTCCAAACCTGTCCTTTAAGGTTTGGTCTTATAAGCTGAAAGGATGCGAACTGAAAGTGTGAGACAGCTGAAGCTCAACCTGATAATCTCATGTGTATTCATAACAACAAAACTGACATTTAGTGTTTGCTGGAAGGAGCAAAACTCCTTTGATACGTCTCTGTTAAATACATATGAGACCCAAACCTCACCTTGTCTTGAGGGAAAATAGCAGGTAATTAACTATTTGTTTAGACAGATCATCTCGTTAATCTATTCCATTACAGCTAGGACACATCATTTCTTTCAGCCAAACCTGACAGAAACAGGATCAATGTGACTTATTTACTCCACTATCGCACACTTAAGCACCAGTGAACAGACATTAGTCAAAAGCAGTTTCATTCTATTTTTTAATTCAGTGACATTACCACTTTATGTTGTCTCTGTCTCATCATTTGATTTATTGAAAAGAAGAAAATGTAATGGACAAAAAACATCAGTTTCTGGACAGAAATCTATTGTAGGTCAATTTTTAAAAAAGGTATAGTTTAGCAATCTCGTACTACAAACACAACATACATGTGTCTATATAAAGAGTAAATAGTACAATGAAGAGTAAATAGTGTGTGAATATTGATGCCACTGACTGGCTGTCTTTATAACTGGCGAGTGACGGCACACAACTGGTGAGGGAAAGGTGTGAGGGCGAAGCCCACCGCTGGCGTCAGATCCAGCTCATCCTCTGCTACTCCTGGCGGAGGAGTGAAGCGAAAGCGCTGGAGGAGGGAGGTGAAGAAGAGGAAGAGCTCCATCTTCGCCAGACTCTCTCCGAGACACACTCTGCGACCTGCAAGAACGAAAATCGCCATGAATGTCAGAGTGTAAATCAATTCTGATCTGTGAAGAATAGAACTCAAATGACAGAGCTGCTGTTTGTGGTACCTGCAGAAAAAGGCATGAAGGCATCTCGCTTGATGAATTTACCGTCCTCATCCAGGAAGTGAGAGGGGTTGAAAGTGTTTGGGCTCTCCCATTCGCTCTCATCGTACAGGACAGACGTAAGCAGGGGAAACACAGTCGTTCCCTGTTGTCATGAGAAATGAGCACGTTCAGACTGTAAACAAATACGTGCATTGACCCAGATGTGAGAAACCGACCTCTTTGATGAAGTAGCCCTGGAAGGTGACATCTCGGCTGGTCTTGTGAGGAATAGCCATGGGTACAATGTTGGCCAGTCTCTGTGTCTCATGGATGACAGCGTCAGTGTACGGCAGGTTCTTCCTGTCCTCCACTCGAATCTCACGACTTCCAACCACCCTGCTCAGCTCCTCCTGGACTTTATCTGGATGCACGTCATAATGGAAATGACATGTTTGCATGCTACCCCATTTTTACTACTGTGGATGTACTACGTCACCTTGAAAATGAGGGTACTTGGCCATCAAAAGTAGGCCCCACTGAAGTGTATTTCTTGTGGTATCTGTTCCAGCTGCAAACACATTTTTCACACTGTATAGCAGGTTGTGATCATGATAATGTGAATCCTGAATTCCAGACTCCTAGAATACACACAAAAAGGTCGGTTGCACTGATTCATTGATTAGTTTTATAAGCCCTGGAGTGGGTTTGATTGATTTGGTCACCTCACCTCCAAAAACGCATCAATGAAGCATCTGCACATCTCAGGGTCCAGAGTCTTCTTCAGTTCCGCTATTATCCTCTTTGTGTCCCTGACACCGGCTTCCGCATTTTTCATCAACTGTCTCCAATTTTTAAGAAAGGGACCCAGCCAAGGAAATGTGTTGTATAGCTGTAATAAAACAATAAAACAATAACAGACCCCAGAGCCTTTAAATCTTAAGCCCCATTTTGTTCAATTAAATATAAAGTGGTTGTTTACAGGTTGTTAATTCCAAATCACTGTGTAATACAATCTAATGACACTTTCCATGAAGAGTTGTAGAATTTATTAGATTACTATTACATTTAATAATAAGTATAATTAAACAAAATCAATCAATTATGAACAATTACAGGGGGTCCTCGAGTTACGTCGGAGATCTGTTCCTGAGAATGTGTCGAAACCGAATTTTGACGTAAGTCGGACCATACATTCATTGTGCCATTGTGCATACATTGTGCCACCAGATGTCGCTATAACACCACACTAAAATAAGAGTTTATTATGGTGAATTGCCTTTTTTGTCCCTCTTGACACAACGTAGGGGTTGAGATCACGAGTGTAATGAGCATTTCCTTTAGATTTTTGATATCAACCGTGTAGACCCTGTGTTGTGAATAAACCTACGGTATTGCCACGATCCCAAACGCATCTGTGTCCGTGTGCATCTCCTTACCGGCTGCCGGCCAACCGGCCGGCCATTTCACAAAAGTAAACACAGCTGTGGAGGTGCTGGAGAGCCGGCAGGCGCGCTGAGAGACAGAGGGAGCGCTCACCAACTAGTTCCCGTGTGAAGTCTGTACGTATTTACGGGGCAAACCACTTAAGCCGAAACAAGGAAGTTCACGGGAGATGTGTCGTAACCACAAAAACAACGTAATTCGCAACCGACGTAACTCGAGGACCCCCTGTATTTAATACCAGAAAGAAATACAGGGGGTCAAGGCGGTAATTTAAGACAACAAATAAAGACTCTGTAAAAGAAATATCCATCCATCCATTTTCTACCACTTATCCTTCTCAGAGTCGTGGGGGGAACTGGAGGCAATCCCAGCTGACTTGAGGCAGGGTACTCCCTGGACAGGTCACCAGTCTATTGCAGGGCCAACATCTAGTATATATACACAAGCAACAATTTAGAGTGGCCAATCAACCTAACCCCCATAGTGCATGTTTTTGGGTGGTTGGAGGAAGCCCGAGTACCCAGAGAGAAGCCACGCAGACACGGGGAGAACAGCAAAACTCCAAACAAAAAGATCCCTGGCTGAACCGAGATTCGAATCAGGGACCTTCTTACTGTGAGGTACGAGAGAAGACCACTGCGCCACCGTGCTGCCCCGTCACATAAAAATTTACAACATATTTCATGAACTAAAGCAGCAGTACATATATATATATATATATATATATATGTGTGTGTGTGTGTGTGTGTGTGTGTGTGTGTGTGTATAGACACACACACGCACAGAATATATATATATATATATATATATATATATATGTATATATATATATATATATATATTTAATCTTTTTAACAATGGAACAGTAAGTCAAGGCAAACATAATAGTGCAATCATATGGTGATTGTGGTACCAGGATGGAGGCTGATCCTGCCAGATGGATGGACTCGCGATCTCGATCCAATATAGCATGAAGTTCTGGATCATTGTAGTCAAACCTCTTTCCAAACACGAGGGCTGATATGATATTTGATGCAGCGTAACCAATTGTCAGGGTGTTGTTGAAGGCTTGACCTGAGGGGACAAGAGTCACAGCCAGCCAGAAAGTGATACTTGTTGTTGTGAAACACTGACACGGATGGAATACACCTTATTGTTACCTTTATGTCGTTCAATTTCTTCAATCAGGTAGTGACACTCCTCCATTATTTTTCCTTCACTGATCTTCCTCCCCATTCCAAAGTCTCTCAGCGTAGACAGAGCAAAACGTCGCATTTCTTTCCAGGAGTCACCGTTGGAGAACAAAATGCCTTTGGAAACAAAAGTGGTTGATTTGTTTTAACACGGAGCGATCAGATTTCCAGAGGAAATCTCTCTCGGAGTGGTTCCTCACCATGTCCTTTGGTGAAACAATAGAATATGGGTGGGATCACCCTGTCTCCAAACTCCACTGCATAGTTGACCAGTGCCTGCCTGACTGTCCTGTATCCTGCCAGGACCACCACCGTCTGGAGTCCAAAGTGGACTTTGAAGACCGGTCCATATATTTTGAACAGCTAGAACATCAAGGAGAGTAAAAATGAGACAGAATTTACTTGCTTGTAATGAAACAGGTATGGTTTAAAAAAAAAAGTAAGAGTAATCCATGTGAGTAGTGGAAAGAGTCAAATGCTTACACATAAAAGAGATATAATTTCTCACCTGGAAAAGAGAGCGATCCAGTCTCTTGAGATCCACCTGAAGAAGGTTACCGAGGAGGGGAAGAGGTTTAGGACCTGGAGGCTCCCTCCGGTTTCCTTTGGAACTAAAGGTGGAGAAAAGATGGTGGAGAGCAAGGAGACAAACGATGGCCCCCAGCAAAGGCAGTAACGTGGAAGACTGAAGAGCGTCTAACATGATGCCCAAATGCAGACTGGTCCCACCTGCTAATTCAGTCCCTGTTAAAACCACAGGTTGCATTGATTCAATTAAAAGCAACATTATGCAATTTCTCTGTCTTCAAACTGTCATGATTCTGTTATATTTGCATAATGTCACATCCTCCCCCCTTTGCTTTGGGGTGAGCTGAAAGAGGAAGAGGGGTGCCAAATCGACAGTGACGTCTATTACAGTTGGACTAGTAAGTATTGTAGCAGTTCGTCTGGAAGCAAAGACAAGCAGTATGATGCCAAACAGGTCATTCGCTCAAGCACAAACAGAGAGAGGGGAGGTGACAGGCTGGCTCCACCTCCTTTGTGGGGAGCCACAGATACATTCTTTGCTTACCATCTATATCTAGTATTTCCTGTAAGGCTCGCCTACTTTACCTCGCCTGAAGACATTTCTGATTGCGCATCAGTCCTGCCTCAGAATGGAATTGCGCCAATATCGTTGCTTTGACAACAAATGCATGTGATATCGATTTTACGACAGTTGCTAGAAACAATGCCGTTTCTCAACAGTAGGGGGACCCTGTGAGCAAATCCTCCATAGTGTTGCTTTAAGCTCAATTTTACCTTATGCATGTTCATGTGATGACTCGTTTCACAATACCGTGAGAAGCAGTTATTGATGTTGTTGTTATTGTTAGTGTCTCAGTAGTTGCCTATTAATTTAAAAAAGCATCTAAATTTCTGTCCGTATGCTACGTCGCTCACACACAGTCAACCCGTCCACACATAAACACTCATATACACAAACAACCATCCTGACCGCGCCATATGTTGTATGTTATATAGAAACAGACAGAAGAACTCAATTATACACATACGGACACAGTAAGCCTATGTCAGTTTATTTGCCTTTTATTGTATATGTTTTCTTGTTGCTCTCCTCACTTTGGTTCAGTGCACAGAGCAACCAACGTCTTTCCAACTTCAACTACTTTCACTGACTCTGGGTTTGATTTAGCTGACACGTCAGCCAAAAACAAAAACAAAGGTGACGTGATACATGTCAACTTACCCCAGCAACTGACAGGAAACCCTGTTGCCCTTCTCCTCTGTGGCTTTTTTGTGTCTTCGGTAATGCAACTACAATTTTCTTTTCATTCCGAGCAGACAAACCCACAAGCTCTTGTTTCCAAACCTGTCCTTTAAGGTTTGGTCTTATAAGCTGAAAGGACGCGAACTGAAAGTGTGAGACAGCTGAAGCTCAACCTGATAATCTCATGTGTATTCATAACAACAAAACTGACATTTAGTGTTTGCTGGAAGGAGCAAAACTCCTTTGATACGTCTCTGTTAAATACATATGAGACCCAAACCTCACCTTATCTTGAGGGAAAATAGCAGGTAATTAACTATTTGTTTAGACAGATCATCTCGTTAATCTATTCCATTACAGCTCGGACACATTATTTCTTTCAGCCAAACCTGACAGAAACAGGATCAATGTGACTTATTTACTCCACTATCGCACACTTAAGCACCAGTGAACAGACATTAGTCAAAAGCAGTTTCATTCTATTTTAATTCAGTGACATTACCACTTTATGTTGTCTCTGTCTCATCATTTGATTTATTGAAAAGAAGAAAATGTAATGGACAAAAAACATCAGTTTCTGGACAGAAATCTATTGTAGGTCAATTTTTTAAAAAGGTATAGTTTAGCAATCTCGTACTACAAACACAACATACATGTGTCAATAAACAGTAAATAGTACAATGAAGAGTAAATAGTGTGTGAAACAATATTGATGCCACTGACTGACTGTCTTTATAACTGGCGAGTGACGGCACACAACTGGTGAGGGGAAGGTGTGAGGGTGAAGCCCACCGCTGGCGTCAGATCCAGCTCATCCTCTGCTACTCCTGGCGCAGGAGTGAAGCGAAAGCGCTGGAGGAGGGAGGTGAAAAAGAGGAAGAGCTCCATCTTCGCCAGACTCTCTCCGAGACACACTCTCCGACCTGCAAGAACGAAAATCGCCATGAATGTCAGAGTGTAAATCAATTCTGATCTGTGAAGAATAGAACTCAAATGACAGAGCTGCTGTTTGTGGTACCTGCAGAAAAAGGCATGAAGGCATCTCGCTTGATGAATTTACCCTCCTCATCCAGGAAGTGGGAGGGGTTGAAAGTGTTTGGGCTCTCCCATTCGCTCTCATCGTACAGGACAGATGTAAGCAGGGGAAACACTGTCGTTCCCTGTTGTCATGAGAAATGAGCACGTTCAGCCTGTAAACAAATACGTGCATTGACCCAGATGTGAGAAACCAACCTCTTTGATGAAGTAGCCCTGGAAGGTGACGTCTTGGCTGGTCTTGTGAGGAACAGCCATGGGTACAATGTTGGCCAGTCTCTGTGTCTCATGGATGACAGCGTCAGTGTACGGCAGATTCTTCCTGTCCTCCACTCGAATCTGACGACCTCCAACCACCCTGCTCAGCTCCTCCTGGACTTTATCTGGATGCACGTCATAATGGAAATGACATGTTTGCATGCTACCCCAATTTTACTACTGTGGATGTACTACGTCACCTTGAAAATGAGGGTACTTGGCCATCAAAAGTAGTCCCCACTGAAGTGTATTTCCTGTGGTATCAGTTCCAGCTCCAAACAAATTTGTCACACTGTACAGCAGGTTGTGATCATGATAATGTGAATCCTTAATTCCAGACTCCTAGAATACACACAAAAAAGAGGGGTTGCACTGATTCATTGATTAGTTTATAAGCCCTGGAGTGGGTTTGATTGATTTGGTCACCTCACCTCCAGACTTAGCTTATGGCTCAAAAACGCATCAATGAAGCATCTGCACATCTCAGGGTCCAGAGTCTTCTTCAGCTCCGCTATTATCCTCTTTGTGTCGCTGATAGTGGCTTCCACATTCTTCATCAACTCTCTCCAATTTTTAAGAAAGGGACCCAGCCAAGGAAATGTGTTGTATAGCTGTAATAAAACAATAAAACAATAACAGACCCCAGAGCCTTTGAATCTTAAGCCCCATTTTGTTCAATTAAATACAAAGTGGTGGTTTACAGGTTGTTAATTCCAAATCACTGTGTAATACAATCTAAGGACATATTTAATAAAAACTATAATTAACCAAAAGAAAGCCAATCAATTTCTAAAAAAAATTTTTTGCCAGAAAGAAACAGGTAAAAAGGTCAAGGCGGTAATTTAAAACAACAAATGAAGACCCTGTAAAAGAAATTTCTAACCACCTATTTTCTACCCCTTATCCTTCTCAAGGTTGAGGGGGGAACTGGACATCTAGCATATGTAGACAAGCAACCATTCACACTCACATTCACACTGATGGACAACTGAGAGTGGCCAATCAACCTAACCCCCATAGTGCATGTTTTTGGGCGGTGGGAGGAAGCTGGAGTACCCAGAGAGAAGCCACGCAGACACGGGGAGAACAGACAAACTCCACACAGAAAGACTAGCTAGGCAAACATAATAGTGCAATCATATGGTGAGTGAGGTACCAGGATGGAGCCTGATCCTGTCAGATGGATGGACTCGTGATCTCGATCCACTATAGCATGAAGTTCTGGATCATTGTAGTCAAACCTCTTTCCAAACATGAGGGCTGATATGATATTTGATGCCGCGTAACCAATTATCTGGTTGTTGTTGAAGGCTTGACCTGAGGGGACAAGAGTCACAGCCAGCCAGAAAGTGATACTTGTTGTCGTGAAACGCCAACACGGACGGAATACACCTTAATGTTACCTTTATGTCGTTCAATTTCTTCAATCAGGTAGTGACACTCCTCTATTATTTTTCCTTCACTGATCTTCTTCCCCATTCCAAAGTCTCTCAGCGTAGACAGAGCAAAACGTCGCATTTCTTTCCAGGAGTCACCGTTGGAGAACAAAATGCCTTCGGAGACAAAAGTGGTTGATTTGTTTTAACACGGAGCCATCAGATTTCCAGAGGAAATCTCTCTCGGAGTGGTTCCTCACCATGTCCTTTGGTGAAACAATAGAATATGGGTGTGATCTCCCTGTCTCCAAACTCCACTGCATAGTTGACCAGTGCCTGTCTGACTGTCCTGTATCCTGCAAGGACCACCACCTTCTGGAGTCCAAAGTGGACTTTGAAGACCGGTCCATATATTTTGGACAGCTTGAACATCAAGGAGAGTAAAAATGAGACTGAATTTACTTGCTTGTAATGAAACAGGTATGGTTTAAAAAAAAAAGTAAGAGTAATCCATGTGAGTAGTGGAAAGAGTCAAATGCTTACACATAAAACAGATATAATTTCTCACCTGGAAAAGAGAGCGATCCAGTCTCTTGAGATCCACCTGAAGAAGGTTACCAAGGAGGGGAAGAGGTTTAGGACCTGGAGGCTCCCTCCGGTTTCCTTTGGAACTAAAGGTGGAGAAAAGATGGTGGAGAGCAAGGAGACAAACGATGGCCCCCAGCAAAGGCAGTAACGTGGAAGACTGAAGAGCGTCTAACATGATGCCCAAATGCAGACTGGTCCCACCTGCTAATTCAGTCCCTGTTAAAACCACAGGTTGCATTGATTCAATTAAAA
>JAFBJQ010000040.1:314566-334839 GCA_016785345.1 Trinectes maculatus
TCCTCATCCAGGAAGTGGGAGGGGTTGAAAGTGTTTGGGCTCTCCCATTCGCTCTCATCGTACAGGACAGACGTAAGCAGGGGAAACACTGTCGTTCCCTGTTGTCATGAGAAATGAGCACGTTCAGCCTGTAAACAAATACGTGCATTGACCCAGATGTGAGAAACCAACCTCTTTGATGAAGTAGCCCTGGAAGGTGACATCTTGGGTGGTCTTGTGAGGAATAGCCATGGGTACAATGTTGGCCAGTCTCTGTGTCTCATGGATGACAGCGTCGGTGTACGGCAGGTTCTTCCTGTCCTCCACTTGAATCTGACGACCTCCAACCACGCTGCTCAGCTCCTCCTGGACTTTGTCTGGATGCACGTCATAATGGAAATGACATGTTTGCATGCTACCTCAATTCTATATACAGGGGGTCCTTGTGTTACGACGGTCTCGAGATACGACGTTTTCGTGGTTACGACACATCTCCCATGAACTTCCTTGTTTCGGCTTAAGCGGTTTGCCCCGTAGGCCTAAATACGTACAGACTTTGCAAGGGAACTAGTTGGTGAGCGCTCTCTCTGTCTCTCAGCGCGCCTGCCGGCTCTCCAGCACCTCCACAGCACAGCTAGGCTACTCTGCGTTGTGTTTACTTAGGTTTATTAGGTTTACTAGGTTTATTCACAACACGGTTGATATCAGAAATCTAAAGGAAATGCTCATTACACTCGCGATATCAACCCCTACGGTGTGTCAAGAGGGACAAAAGGCAATTCACTATAATAAACTCTTATTTTAGTGTGGTGTTATAGCGACATCTAGTGGCACAACTTAGTATCTACCTTACATATGAATGTATGTTCCGATTTACGTCGAAATTCGGTTACGACACATTCTCAGGAACGGATGTCCATCGTAACTCGAGGACCCCCTGTATAGGTTTTTGTTTGAATCGTCCTCACCTTGTATATGTGGATATTTAGCCATCAGCAGCAGGCCCCACCTGAGCGTACTTGCTGTGGTATCAGTGCCAGCACCGAACAAGTTGGTTATTGTGTATAACAAGTTTTCCTCGTGGTAGTAACGGTTCATAACTCTGGACTCCTGAGAAAGAAAGAAAATCCACATTTGACCACAGATTGTAAGAGACTATCTTTTTTTCTTTTTGTTCAATGAAGAACAGTTACCTCCTCTTTCTGCTTCCGAATCAGGAAACAGTCGACAAGGCCCCTGCACAGGTGAGGGTTCAGAGTCTCTCTCAGCTGCCCGATTAAGTTCTTGACGTCACAAATTGATTTTTCAACATTTTTTAATATGAGGTGTCGATTTTTGATCCAACGAACCAGCCTGGGAAACATATTGTAAACCTGTGACACAAAGGGGAGGTTTTTTAAGACAGTGTGCACCAACCTAAGGGAACATTAAACAACGGTACACATGATCCATTTAGTGTGCTAATGAGTAAACTAGAGAGTATGAGAATGAACTTTGAAATCATTGACTTTCCACAGTTAAATCATTATTAATTAATTATTTAAACTATTATTATTATTATTATTAGTGCCCTGCTATTATTGTACAAGAGTCAATAAGCCTTTTACAGTCGGCATGAATTGGAATGAATCTGTCTCTGCTTACATAAACAAGATTTTTACTTATTTTGAATGTAAACATCAGGCTTACCTGGATTGATGCAGAACCGGAAAGGCTTATATTCTCATTTGTTCTTCTCACCAGGTTTTTGAAAATCGGGTCACCGTAATCAAATCTGCTTCCATACACGATAGAAGATATAATATTGGATGTTGCATAATTCATTGGAGATGCTGTATCAAATGGTTTCCCTACAACAGACATGGTGTGTGACATGAAAAAAAAGCGTCGCACTTTGTCCTACCAAGAGAATACTTGGCAGTGAAATCAGAATATCCCCTGGCAGGAGTAATTCTTTGCAGCTACATCATCTTATGATTTTATCTAACTAATAAATACCTCTGTGCTCGTCGAACATTTGGATCAGAAACTGACATTCCTCTATGATTTTATCTTCGACCGCTTTCTTGCCCATTCCAAAGTCTCTCAGGGTGGTGAGGGCAAAACGTCTCATCTCTTTCCATGATTCTCCATTGGCAAACAGAATTCCTGTTAAATATCCATGTTGAAAAAAAAGAACTATGATATATGTCATAAGTCCTTGGTGATTTTGTTTTCATACCAATGAAAGGAAAATATATTCAAAGTTTTGTAAATGACGGTCATACCATGGCCTTGAGTCATATCATAAAATATGCTGGAGATGTGTCGGTCACCAAATTCTTCAGCTCTACTGATCAGAGCCTCTTTGACTGTTTTGTATCCCGCCAGGACAACCACTTTCTCAGTTCCCAAATAAATCGTATATACAGATCCATACTCCTTTGAAAGCTAAAATAAATACATATTAGAAATCATGTAAAATATCTATTTTTGCAAACACAAGAGTAGAGTTTAAATGTTTAACCCACCTCACAAAGACTTTTGTAGGGCCTCTTGAGGTCCAGTGACAACAGGTTGCCAAGTAGGGGCAGAGGTTTTGGCCCAGGAGGCTCTTTTCCTATTCCCACTGGAGTGAGCTTTGTGAAAACAAGATAAAGAAAAAGCAGAAAAACAACAGCCCCCAACATAGTGGTGGGACTGGAGTATAGAGAGGTAACAAAATTATCGAAAAGTGCCATTTGGTCTGCTGTTGTTGTGATGATGCTGTTTTTCCTCAGAGTGAGCCAGCACTGAACAAGCAATCTCTGCAACGCTCATTTATATACCCTACTCCAATGGTGTAGGGTTACTACTTTTCTGCCCGCCCCTTTTGTGACTTATTTCCATACACAAGAGACACTTATTATGTATGTATATTACTTACCGGTACACACTGAAATTCATCTTGAGACCAAGCGCAGGTTTATGCTCAAGTTTGCCTCGAGCAAAATTTTATTTAAAAAGAATAGTAACACATAAACAGTTGACAGTTTCAGTTTTGTGATACGGCACACAATAACAATGTAAATGACCCCTTTTAAATATGATACACCGCGTTTGAGCATCACTCAGTTCTTCAGTACAAGCAGTGCAAACCTTTTGGATTTCTCTCCCACCACACACCTCAAACTTCCAGCTGATTCAAGTTATACAGCAAAGGTAACCAGACATGAACTCTGCATAAACACAAACAAAAGTCAAAATTAAGATTAAATCTTTTTAAGACTATCACGCAACATATCAGGGTCTCCCTGAAATGTCAGTCTCTGTTCTTTCCCTCTACATACATCTGGTGGCATCCAGAAAGTGCTGCATGTAATATTAAGTCATTATTAAAGTTGATTAATGTGAGCGTGTTATGTTTTCATGTAGGACGGTAAATACATTCATCTGGTTTCTGTAAAGCCAGCTTAAATTTTTAAGAATAACAATCTGCCCACGAGTTTAAGTGTTAATTCATTTCCGATTATATTGATATTTAACATGAATGACAATTAAGAAGCAATGGAAAAGGAATCTTGGAGAGCGTCAAACGAATTTATAAAACCTTTAGAATACACACATCTTGCATGTTTTGAATGTAAAAAAGGCTTTGGGAATGCGACCAATGGGCTCATTCTGAGCTTAATGTAACAAATGGTGTTCATTATTCTTCCTCAAATCAAGGCATCTATTGTCGTGCAGAGCACTGTGTTGACTTTCACTAGCCATATCACAATGGGCCTTTCAATTGCATTTCCTATCAGTTCATATAAGAGCAGCTCTACGTTAAATATTATACAGCAATAAAGTTTGTCCTGCTGCACATTAACAATCTCTTGATTTTCCAGTATTGTAGCATTTTTCTTCTGCAGTCTGGATAAATTCAGCAATAACATGTTGTCATATGCTCTGTTCCTCTTTTGGACACACAAACACACATGTATACACTTCCACACACAGGAGTACCATATGAAATGCATAGCTGCGGGATAAAAGAAAAACAAACGTCCAGAAACACTTCTGAGGTCATTGCAGTCTCACTGTTCTAAGTCCATATCAAACACATGCAGTCTGATAAAAGTAGGACCTCCCGTTTCACTACGACAGCAGCACCATTTGAGGATAAAGTCCTTGACCACACGGCGATTCTTTATAAATAGATTGAACCGTCAAGGCTGGATCTAATCTGTTGCTGTAACTTATTTGGCAGTGAAAACAAACAATCATTGGTTCATAATGGGGACATACTATATGCACTCAGACTGGACAAAATGAACATTAATCCTCTGCAGAGAGGACGGACTACCAGTGTTCATCATCATCATCATCATCATCATCATGCACTCCATAAGTCATATTTTACGCATGCATTCAATAATGGGCCAAAAACAGTCTTTAAAAGGTTAAAGTTCTGCTCTGGACTGAATAAGTGGTTTAAGTACCATAAACACGCCACATTATTTACACCTGATGACAACATTTTGTTTTGAGCAATATAAAGAAACAAACCCTCATTAGTTTGATAAGGCGCAAAAGGTGTGCAACAATTTCAAGAATGTATAAAATCGAGTGGTTTACTGTCCCGTGATGACTGAAAACCAACAACACAACGTTCAGATTCTCTGAAACATAATCAAATAAAATCATAAATAAAAAGGACAAGCTGTGCACACAGTAGGAACCCTGTCACACATGTTCCAGAGTGGTAGTATTTGATGAGTGGTGTCATTACCTTTGACCTCACTAAAAAAGTGCAGGGACCATTACTTGGTATAAACATCCCCCGTGTCCCAGTTCTCCTAGGTTTTTGTCAAACAACAGTAATGAAGGCATGGATGACCCAACAAAGTCACCAACAGGATACATGTGTGCAACTTAATGTTTGGGGACTGGCCCAGTGTGTGTGTGTGTGTGTGTGTGCGTGCGTGTGTGTGTGTGTGTGTGTGTGTGTGTGCGTTAAAGTTAAAAATGAAGCTGAAGTGAAAACACATTACGCTCCAGGCTGTGTGCACAATTGCTGTGTGACAGAGAAATGTCCATGTACACAGGTCCCATAGACACGCACACAAAACACACACATATACGCACAGAGTAAAAATGGATGATGACTGGACGGACTCCTGGCTCTACTTATTTCCTCCCACTCTCTGTGCAGTGCTGGAACTGGGCAAAGCTGAGGAAAACCTGCTCCAGTGATATCTGGCTCACACAGTAGTCTTCAATGTGGTATTTTTCTTTGGCTGCCTCCAAAGTACCAAACACCTGTATAGGAGAGGAGGACATGGAAAAATGTGATGAGAAGCATCTCTGGTGTTTCCCAAAAGACAAAAAAATACTTTGGACCAATGAAGACAAAATTTTAAAAAAAAATGTCTGTATGTAAGTAGTGGTTGGAAATGTTTTACATCCTTGTAGGGGGATGGGAAATATACTGAAATGAATTAAATACTGCAACCACTATGGAAACACGATAATCACAACATGATATAAAGGATAACTTGTTTTAAAGTAGACCTAAGACTAGTGTGCACTCCCTGTTTACTTTGCTATTGCTTAGGCAATTGAAAATAGTTTTGAGGGTTTTTTGTCCACTAGAGGAGGATATAACACAGCTCAACCACAGGGATGGGTTTATCTGAATTTCAGCAAACTATGTGAGCTCGGTTCAGATCCGTTACAGTACCTGGGCCCAGGTAAGTGTTTTGTCTGTCAAATGGTAGTGAACCATTCCCTGGTGTTCATCCTTGAGTTGACTTCCTGTAACGGGAGAAAATCCACATGTTAGACCGGCTTAGCTACACTATTACACAGTATCAGTTTACTTCGACAGCTGAGAAAAACACAGATTTTATTATGGCATTATCACTGTAAACGTAGGTACTACTACAATGATACATTTGGTTATGTTGATATAAGACAACATCTTTAAACAGTTGATAAATAAGCTGTAAAATGTCTCTGACCTGGAAAGGTGCTTTCAATAAAGTCTTTGAATAGTTGCAGGTCACTGTCCTCCAACTCAGTCTCTATGTGCACTTTAGCCAGCAGGGTATAGCCACTACCAAACTTGCTCTTTAGGTGTTGCGGACTCCCGAGGCATTTCATTTGTCCGTTGACCATCACAGCCAACCTGGTACATAGCGCCTCACACTCCTCCATACTAATGACGACACATATCCGGGAGAGAGGTAAAAGTGTCAGTATAAAATGGGAACAAAATTGGATCACATTGTAAAAATACTGCAGCAGTGATGTAATGCAAAACTGATGACGTTTATTTTTTAATATATTACTAGATAGTTGTTAATGGTGTATTAAATTTGAAATTGCAGATTTTCATTGTATATTATAATGCATTATACTTTGTAGGTTTATATGTCTTATAATAATAATAATATGTATAATAATATACCTAATAATATGTAAGATTAATAAATACAAATAATAATATAAAAAAATACAAATGCAGAGTGAATTTAACTAAATGTTGAGGGGTAAGAAATCAGGTCTTTCATCTAAAATATACATTTTTTTAAAAAATGTAGTAAACAAAAATATAATATTGAGTACCTAACTGTATTAAATACGTTAAATCTCACCTATGAGATGTAATGATTATGGCCTTGCCAGATTCCCGCGTGCGTGTAACAGAATCCCACAGCAGCCTCCGGGCCACAGGGTCCATCCCAGTTGAAGGTTCATCCAGGAAGATGACAGGAGGCCCACCAATTAAAGCCATGCCTGCACTCAGCTTTCTCTTGTTACCGCCACTGCATGGTGAATCAGAGATATTCATTGCACACACTAGTTCAACAAAAACGAAGCCACATCTAAGGTAACACAGCAAAGCATATAACCGTCTCCTTACCTGTAGCTGCGGACAAGTTTATCAGCATGAGGCTCCAGCAGCAGGGACCTCAGGACATTTTCCACACAGCCCGACACATACTTCTCTGGTATGCCTCTGAGCCTGGCATACATACTCAGAGTTTCTCTTCCTGTCATGTGGTCCAACACGGCATCAAACTGAGGACAGTAGCCGATGCGCTGCTGCACCTGCAAGCCACAGATAAATGTTCCCTTTCCAATCTGGGTTTTAAAATCAACATGGAGCATTCAATAGTTGCATCTTTCCATCATTGCACTACAAAAGCATTGTCTCCTCCTACCTTTTTAATGTCTCTCAAGATGCTGTATCCATCAATGTAAGCGTCCCCCGAGGTAACACTCTCATCACCTGTCAGCATCTTAAAGGTCGTTGTCTTTCCTGCGCCATTGAAGCCCAGGAGGCCAAAACATTCCCCTTTTCCTACAGCGAGAGAGAGCCTGTCCACCGCCAGAAGATTGGCACCGCCGGTGTACACCTGAGAGGGAGAGATAACAGGGTCTGTGCCTCCTTGCTGTATCTCGTGGGCACACACACCTCTACAGACACCCACATTTCAGCACGGAGGTAACTGTGCGTACACGTGCAACAGACCTTGCTGAGCTCCTGCAGTATGAGAGGGCTGCCAACCATAGACTCGACTATTGGCTGGCACTCCAGAACCCTCTTCCTCTCCTCGGCCACGTCTCGGTCCTCTGGGAGAATCGCTGCATCCTCCACTAGAGGTAACTATCACAAACACACACATAATATGTTAATTACTTGATATGTTTTTTTTTGTCTGTTCCACGTACATTTAATCATATTTGCACTATCAGAGTCCACAAAATGACTCAATTCTCAGTTTCGACATATAAAAAAGACACTTTAAAAAGAGTTTCCCAGGAAAACTAACATTAATTGCTCTCACAGAAAATCTACCTTTTTGCGTCGCCTGCACAGGGAGGTGACAAGTCTCCAGAGATTGCGGAGATACTGCAGCTCAGTGACAAACAGCAGAATGATGAAGACCAACCCCTGAACTGAAAAGGCCACAAGGTAGCGCCCCACACCGGGGTCCGACATCGAGAAGTAGTTTTGCTGGTACGTGATGTCTAAAACCAAACAAACACTAAGTTGTACGTATGCACATGCAGACTTTACAGTGAAACATGTCAGTATAAAAATGACGCTACATATACATTACTTACTGAAGTACTTGCAAACTGGAATGCTGATGGGACTGGAGGTACAAAACGAGATGAATTCATAGTTCTGGTAGAAGTGGCTGAAGGACATTCCAAGGCAGTAGTTTGGGAAGATCAGGAACACCTTATCCAGTAAGTGTGACAGGTCCTGCAGATTCAACTCTGGAAGATGACGTTCAAAAAGAAGCAGTCAACTATTATTCTTCGAGAAAAGCACAGAGAGGCTGAAAAGCACCAAAGAAAATAATCTTGGCCTCTCCAAGAGTCTGACTGAGCAGGTGTGTGCGCGTGATAATGGGAAGCAGCTGCACCTAATTAGAAATCTGGACTAAGTACACAATCACTGTAACTCTGAGAAGCATGGTCTTTGGATTACAGTCTGAAAAGCTGTCGCCTCCTCACCTGGAATGGTCATGATGGTGACAGCCAGGAAGGTGGCTGTGCCAGAGATCATGTTGAAGATGGTAAGGCGAGTGTAGGCAGTCGCAGCGGTGGAGAAGAAAAAGCTGAGTAGGTACATAAGAGGCACAACAGCCCAGCCATAGAGCAGCAGTAGCAGCAACACATCTACCAGGTGGTTGTCCTCTACGAAAGCCTTGACTCCAAACGCCCGGAATACCACCTGCGACCACAAAACACAAGTCATGCATGTCATACATCACCTTGATCCCTACTGTGTTTTTAGCCCGGACAAAAGAGGCCACTCTTGTTTTGCTACGTCAGATATCACACTCACCAAGATGAGGAGACAGGGCAGCAGGAAGTTGACCAGGTCCCAGAGCAGGGCTGAGAACCAGAAGTTTGACAGATAGACGCCACTGACCTGCTGCACATGCTTGGATTTAATAGAGGACTCTGTGACAAGCAGCAGGGCGAAGGTGCTGGACAGGGAGGCCATACCATACATCAGGTTGATGGCGATAATAAAGCCCGTCTTACCCCTAACAACAAAAAGTAAACAGTCAGAACAGGAAAGGCAGGAGGTGGAAAAGTGTGGATGACAGAAGGAAATATATATAAAATATATAAATATCTCACTTGCATTGTATATAATGCTCGTAAGATTCTTTTTGTGCTTTTGTGTTTTCCACTAAATGTCTTGTAAACATAAAATGACTGAGGCACTAAACAAGAGACCATCAACACCCAGGTTAAACCACAGGTTGAGGCAAACTTTTCCCACTGCCCCACACTCACTCTGTGAGCTGGCTCTGTGCAGTCTCAGACAGGTTGCGTGGCATGGGGTAATTTCCCATCTGGATGGATGCATTTGGTCCTGCTAGAAGTTTGTACACGGCATTGTCCACCATCATAAGAGCTGTGGCGGGTGTATGGTAACCCTCATTGTTGAAGTAGGCTGTGGCCTCCGCGTACTGGCTGCTGCTGCCACGGAAAGCAGCTCCCACCACACAGCGCTCATTAAAGCTGCCGCCCTCTTCCTCTGCCTGGGTCAGGATGTAATCAGTGAAGTCTGAGGGGAACGTCAGAGAGAGGGGACATATGGTCAGTTAACACTCAGATTAGCAGTCAAGCCTTGTTCCTGTCACACCACGCTTACCAGTAACATTGACGAGTTGGCCTAACTGTGCTGGGAGCTGTGAAGCGTATGCGTTAGCCAGGGCAGAAGCCAGTGGACCTGCCCCAGGCTGCAAAGCCAAAGGCACCTTGGTGTTGCCGTAGCGACTGAGGTCCAGCCTCAGCTGTGGAGCATTCTGGTGATTGGGAAGAGTGCGTGCCACAACTAAGGCCACAACGGTGAAGACCAGAGGAACCAGGAACTGAGCCACCATCACCTTCCAGTTTCTCCAGCTGTACAACGCCCTCTTCAGAAACATGGCATAGAACTGCTGCAGGTGCAGTCTGACCTGGTGGGAGTAGAAAAAAATTTGACCAATTTGAATGTGCAAAAAAAAAACATGGCAAGCATTAGTTTCCTTCCTCTTGTCTCACCCCTGTGTTTAGTTTGATGTTGGAGCAGTCCTCTGAGATGAGCGTGCCACTGTCTGTGAAGTCAGTGACGTCTGTCATGCCACTGATGCTGCTCGCATCATCTGTGGTCCAGTCATGAGAGCGTCTCTCATGTTGGTACTGCAGGGCCGGGAGCTGGATGGCCTGAATGTCCAAACTAGAATCGACCAGTTTTCCCACTCTGTACAGACAAATTATGTTGTGGTTACCACCAAGTGTTTATGTAGAGCATGTATGTGTATATACACGTACACATATACATTTTGAAGAAAGAAAGAACATCTGAATTGTAGCAGTGCTACTATTTATCTGGTCATATTACTCAGCTGCAAAATAGTGAACAAGGACAGGCAGGCAGCAGCAGTTATAATGTTAAACACTTGTGTCAGCCGCCTGCAATGAAAGTGCTCTTGTAATTGCTGTCACAGATACACATATCAGGTCCACAGGGAAGCGGGAATAACAACTCATTAAGCTGCAGGCAGCTGGGAGTGACATAAGACAAACATATCCTCCTTGGAAACCAGGCTATTCCTATTTACACTGAGGTTCAGTCACCATGCACACAACTCTGTGTCAAGAGTCTGTAAGATATTCTCATTTCTTGAAATTGCCGTTTCAAAATAAAAGTGTGTCTCGCATTTAGAGGTTCTACAAATTAATAAAATTAAAAAGACTCTCATCCTCTGTCGTTTGATATTCCTTGTACCTGAGGAAAACCTCTTCCATCGTTGTTACGGAAGCTCCGTAGCTGGCAATGCCCAGTTCCTCTCTGTTCATCTCCAGCTCAGCAAACAGCAACTCAAACCTGAGGCGGATGTAAATCAGGTGAGCACATTCCACTCTGCTCCCAGGGTGATTTTTTATTTTTTTTAATTTCATAGATTTTTCTGAACCATTCTGGGAAATTCTCCAGTCTGCTGGCCCCTTTAAAAGGCCAGAGTCATTTCAGTTTAACTATTCAGTTTAGCAGAGGGGATTTCTTGGTATTAGGCATTATTACTTTCTAACCATTAGGCCACTTTATGCTTTCCACTGTGTTTTTATGAGTTTGCTTCATATGGACAGAGTGACTCACCTGCTGGTGCTTTCTTTGGGCAAAATGTAAGAGAGCTCCGCTCCGGCGGTGCTCTCCAGAGTGGCATTGGGAACATACATGTGGACAAGGCGGCTGATCTCAGATACGTTACAAAGAGCGTCCTTTACTATTACCATGTGGTAGCCAGCACCTGGTCCGCAAAGGTAACGAATAATGAATTCATCTATTATTAAGTGTGGCAATTATGTGAATAATGATGTAGCCCAGTAACAAGATTTTGTATTGTTTTGAAAGCCCAGGTTTCTTGCTAAGTTTTTTCTATAAAGATAATATGTATTAATATATCTTGATAATATGTAGTGTCTACAGAAACATTAAAACTCTTTCAATCAAAAGATATTACAATAGAAATAGCCTGTAATGAGCTACAACATTACTACAATATTCTTTATTTTCTTTACGGTCCAATAAAGCTATAGTAACTGTCTATAAACAACCATAGTACAGAGAATGACATCTTCATCAATATCAGGACATTTAGATCCTGTGCTGCTACTTCCACTTCACCCTTCACTTACCATATTTGTTCTTAAGGAAGAGGGGTGACCCACAGCACTGCAGCTCTCCTCCTGCCATAATGGCGATACGGTCACCGAGTAGATCAGCCTCATCCATAAAGTGTGTGGTGAGCAGGATGGTGCGATCGCGTTTCTCCCCTTGCAGAAGGTCCCAGGTGGCACGTCGTGCCGATGGGTCCATACCCGATGTGGGCTCATCCAACATGACCACCTGGAGATGGGTAGAGTCATAAAAAAAATGACGCTCTTAATGAGATGAAAAGACATGATGACAACGATGCCTGTGAAATTCTTTACCTTGGAGTCTCCGATGAGGGCAATGCCAATGGAGAGTTTTCTCTTCATGCCACCTGACAGGGTCTTGGAGCGAGCATGCCGCTTGTCTTCAAGGTTTAGGATACGGATGATTCTGTCCACCTCTTCGGGAATCTTGTGCTTGGAGTAGCCCTTCAACTGGATATGATTTGTGTACATTTAGTGTATGCTTTGACTTGTCTGTAAAAGTAGAGTAAGTGTGCATGATTGTACATTTGTGCATGATTGTGTGGGCACCTGTGCATAAAAGAGCAGGTGCTCTCTGACTGTAAGGTTATCAAACAGGACATCATGCTGTGGACAGAGTCCCAGACTGCGGCGGATCAGAGCCATGTCCTGACAGATGTCATAACCGTTAATATAGGCCCTGCCAGTGGTGGGAGGAAAAAGACCTAGGAGCACAAAGGCAGGAAGGTTACTATCTTTAAGGTGGTGTCTCAACTGAATGGCTTGTTCAGTGTCCTGCTCACCTGTCAGCATAGACAGCGTTGTGGTTTTTCCGGCACCATTGTGTCCCAGCAGCACTGTAATCTGTCCCTCAAACATGTTCAGCGTAAGGTCGCATACTGCTTTCCGTGTCTTGTGGCCCACTTTGAATTCCTGGCGAGGGGATAAACCTAACACGTAAACACACTGCCTTGCAAAAAGGTACCTGCATGAGTAATAGCTCCACGTATTTCCAACTGCAGCTGATATTTTAAAATTACTGGCTATGCAACCTGCTCCAATTAGGGGACATGCTGACTCTCTCATTCTTAGCGTTTTTTTGTTGTTGTTTTTTTGCTGCTCACCTTAACAAGGTGTTTAATCTTGATCCCAGAGACTAATCCAGCTGGCTCCTCCTCAATAAATTCTCCTTTCAGGGCCTTTTCTGCATCCTCTTCTTCCTCTTTCTCATTCACCAGAGCCATGCGGGGGCTACTGCACCAGTATGAAGGCTGCAGATGAGGAGATACAGAGCATGTGAGGTGACAGAGACGTAGTATAAAATAGTGCTGAATAATGTTTTTTTTACATAACGTGCAATTCTTTTATAAATGAAGTAATGTTATTGCAGGATGCAACAGATGCAACAAGGAAGTCAGAAAGCAGCCATTCATAAAAAAAAACACAAGAAAGAGAGAATGGGACGACATTTGCATTGTTCATGTACACTCTACTTTCGACAGGATTGCTTCCTGGGCGCCTTCTTTGCTGTAGAAACAGCATCACACACCCACACACACAATGGACACAGACTTAAGTGTGTCAAAGTCTAATCTACACCCTGCTGGCAGTCACTTGAATTCCTGACTACTGGGAACTGGGATAGCAAGAGTTTATTTTTGTGTAAAGGCACGCTATAATGTGAAAACTGATAATTGTTAAAAAGATAAACATTTGTGTTGGCTGACAGACGGCATTTCCTGTTATTCGAGTTAGCTGGACCCGATGACTTCCTCTGGTTAATATTTTGTGTTCTCTTGTTTAAAATTCCTTCTGCCAGTCACTTCATCAGATCCACTTTCTCTGAATACAGGAATTAATTTAATCTAAGGCAGATTTGAATTTCCTCTTATGGGAGACCTCAGACCAAACAAAAAAAAAAAAGAGAGTGCATTTGTAGTGTAATCCAACCCGCATGTTTAACCAATATATAAAAACAATATGAAGCCAACAATAAATACAGTTTGAAATCTTACAAGCATCATTAAAAAATAAATAGCTGACAATGCACATTACATGACAAAGACAAATTTGGAAAGGTGATTACAATAAGTGACCAAATTAAACTATCTTGCATTTGCAAACAACCCTCCCTTTGTAATGTATATATCTTTCAATTATAGATTTGCAATTGCTGTGGTGACTAAGGCTGAGGGGGGGGGGCATGTGCAGTGCAGTTTAATGATTTTCTGCCCTCATTTATCTGAAAAATCCATATCTATTTTAAAGGCATTATCATTCATACTCACATCCCCCTAATGTATCTGTATATGGTTACACCCTTAGTTAATGTATGTGTGTGCATGCTTGAGTGGCTTAGTGCACAGCATACCAGTACAAAGAAGTAGGATGGAAGCGGCACTCCGTACTCCCCAGGAAAAACCGCTTCGATGTACCAGGCCACCAGCCCATACAGGAAGGAATCAAACAGCAGCAAGGCGAGAACCTGGGCCATGGAGAAGTCATCATCCACCGTGACAGAGTCAAACAAGTTCGACCACTGAATTCCTGTACCTAAAGAGATTTAAAAATAAATACAATGAATCCTGGAACGCAGCCTGTCACTATTCATTTCTTTAACACAACATCAAGTCTCACCTTTGCCTTCAAACATTCCAATGAGCTGAGCACCCATGGCCATGGCCACGTTGGAAATAAGGCAGGCTGACACCTTCTGGGCATGGCTGAGTAAGTCGTAACGTGGCCACAGGAACAAATAAGGCAAGTAGCTCATGAAATAAATGAAGCCGCCCGCTGCTGCTGCCACATTTGCTAGAATGAGATGACAAAAGGAATAAATGACTGAATGATGGTGATATTCATGGAGCCATAAACAGGGCTTGACAAATGTAACTCGTACTCGACAGTGCAATCGCAACTTTGCGCTGTGATTTGTTGTCACAGTTACAGATGACGAACGCTTCCGTTCCACTACATCTGCGACAAGTCCACACGCGTTCGTACACCCGTCAAATATCTGACAGGTAAATTATACAATGTGAGAGGAACTTTTTTTTCCGTGAAACCCATTTCTGTGATAGAGAGAAAACATCTGTGAGTGCTGTTCAGATTAGGTACTATCGAGGACGAATGGGAGGGCGGTGAGGGAAAAAGCAGCGAGTACTGGGAATGAAGAGAGCAAAAGCTGTTTTCACCTCCATTTCTTGAGCTGCATGACGAGACATTTAAAAAAGAGTGGCACTTGTGGCCCTGGCTTGAACGCGCATTGATGAAGTACCATTATCTTTTCCTTAAAAGTGGGGTAGGTTGGCAAAAGACAGCCAGCTGCACACACAAAGACAGCCACAGGAAAAAAAACTCCTTCTTTGTTCAAACCCAGTAAAGGCTGAAAGACCCTTTCACACTGTTGGTTTGGCTTATTTTCTGTAAGAGCCCCCTCATCTCAACCGTCTCCTCCGCAATCTATCTTCCATCATCATTTTTCAGGAAAACCCTTGAACCCAACTGGGCTTCCTTAATGACGATCTTTGTATTTGAGCAATTTTATATTTCTGTACGATGTCAAAAGACTGACTTAACCCTTACATAGTGTTTAGAGTTTATACCTTCACAGTACTGTGCAGGTAAATTTTGACCTGCACCACGAATTCTCTCGAATTAAGTGTTTTTACCAATTTTTAAATTATGATAGATCTATTTGAAATGTCTAAAATAGTCTATGACACATACACAAATATATGATTACTCCTTAAACTTGGTGGTGAGATGTCACGTTCATGGGAAAGAGATTAATGGACAGATGGACACCATGAATCCAGGCTGTCGCCGGCACACGGGTATAAAAATGACACTCTAGGTACTCAGCACCATTATGTCAAGGCAATAGAGGAAAACTGTCTGGGCAGGTGACAGAGCACATTACATTAGTGTGAGGGCAGAAATACAATGTGATAAATGGAGAGAAAGATTTAACATGGCAACAGGGTACAACAACAAAACAGAGCTATTCTCTTCTGCTCTGCCCATGAGAACAAAAACATTTTTCAAGGTCACAATCAATCATGTGCTGTCAATCACATAAACGTACATGTATGGCAGCGAAATAAGCACTTACACTGTTTAAAAAGCTAAATTACACCAAGCCTGAAGAGCACTTGAAATCTGAGCTGGTTTCTGGTTTGAATGAGAAGCGTGGAATAAAAGACGGTGGATAAAAGTGCAAAGCGGGAGAGGGAAGAGGAATGTGAAACAGGAGCGCAATAGGATGGATAAGGTTTTCTTCATCAGCGGCATTGTTCAGGCCACACGGGGAGATTAAATTTCATGCAGGTGAACACGGGTAAAACGAGAAAACTGCTCAGAACTGCCGAGTAACTTGCAAAATTTAAAAAGGAAACACGTACAACTCTGTGCGTGTGTTTTCATATCTTCGTAGCCTTCAATTGCTCGGAAGAGTTAAAAGAAAAGGAAAAAACAAAAACACTTCTGACCTACATCTCAGAGACCACACACTGCCACACAGTGATACTGTGTGAATGTAAAGAGTGTAAAAGGTGTCTGACCACATGTGCGGCACAAAGCAGCACTGTAGAGTGGACAGACAGAGAACACACACCTCGTGAGAAGAAGGCACTGATCATGAAGCTGAAGTTGATGGTGGCCACAGTGAAGATGAGCAGGAAGACAAAGACCAGAGAGGGGTCACTGTAGGACAACACTGCGCCGTTTGGGCTCACCTGAAACAACAGATTCATTTCAAGCGCTCAGTTCCACCCTCTAAACACTGCAGTCCCTTTTCGTCGTTTATTGTTTCAATCATAATTATAACACACTGTTCACTTTAATTGCCAGTCATAAAACAACAATTGGATAATCATAAATGTGTTATTGTAATAAAACACAGTAAGTGTGTTATTGTAATAAAACACAATAAAAGGCTCTCTGAAAGCTAGATATTGCGTAAGAGCATACAACAGGAATTTACTGTAAATTCCTGTAATTCCATAATGATCTTGCGTAACCTTTTTGTTGCTTGAATATGTGGCAAAGGCACTGCATGTTGGAATGTGGGGTTAAGTAACAGTAAACTGTAACACAAACTCACCCAGATACAGAGCAGCAGAGTAACAAAAAAGACGGAAATGGAGAGGAAGAGGAGGAACATGAGGAACCAGGCGCTCCAGTGGAGCCAGTTGCTGAGACCCATCATCCTCATGTATTCCTGAGATTCACAGGGAAAAGGCAGAAATATTGGAGCAGTGCATTGTAATTGCATTATTAATGTAACAGAGACACACAAACACACCTTCAGCTTCCTCTCCTTTTCCTGCACAACGGATCGTACTATGTTGAGGGAGGTGTAGGTAAAGCTGAGCACCAGCAACAGGGGCAGTTGATTCTGAATGGCCAGTATGAAGACGTCATATATAAAGGCAGGATATGGGAACCGTGACAGCACCACTCTGATTTGTCGCAGCAGTGGGGCAGCAACAGTCCTGTTGTATGAATGCATGATGGCTCGGTCCACTGCATGCTGCACTGCCAGAAAGCCCTCTCGGAAATAACCTTTAGAAGGAAAAGAGGAGCGTTTAACATGAAAAAGGATAAGAGGCTTTAAGGAACAAACATGGAGCTGCATTCGTGAATTATTACAGGATGCCCAACAGGAAGTTGGGCATTCAAACTCATGAGCCTCTAAAAGCTTGTTTACTGTATATTAAGCTGTTAGGATGACTTCATCTTTTAAAGTATGGCAACTCATCCCATTAACGTTACATTGCACTTTGGAACGTCATTATAAAAAAAAGGTCTGGGCCTGCTGCGGGGAAGCAGGGCAGTGTCTCCCCGAGTCCCAAATTCACTGCAATCACAGCATTTGGACATGACATAAACAACCAGGGGGACAAACAAGAAGATTATTTTTAACGACTCCTGAATGGTTCCCAGCGCTTCAAAAAGGTCCCCAGAAATGATGCAAGGGCACGATTTGTCACGATGGTGACAAAAGCGGATTATGCCAGTTTTGTCAAAGATGTTCAGGGACATGGTTGCCATGGAAACACAGCCCCTTTTAAAGTGATAAGCCTTTTTCATAAATCATAATAAGTAGAAAATCACGACCTGCGGTATTTCCATTGTTTTGTGCGTGTTTTTTTTTAATTTACATTTATATTCGGATAAAAGCAGAAGACAGGGAGGGCTAAATAAAAGATGGAGGGGGAGGTCTCACCTGGCGTGCCACCCTCCTTGTCATACTGCTCTCTCGGCCCAGGCATTTGGAAAAGCGGGTAGAGGCTGAGTGTGTGCCAGTCCAGGTCACTGTTCGGGTTCAACTCCGACTTCTCTTTGGGTGGGGCATTGCGCGGGGTGAAGGAAAACCGCAGGTGGTAGCTCACCTGTGTACAAGAGAGCAGAAAGGGAAAGAAACTGGTAAACCCAAGCAAAGTCTAGTATACTGTTATGTTTTTTAAAAAATTGCTAGGTGTCTGACAGACTGGGAATGACTGATCTGTGAAGTAGCTCTCTCTTCCTTGTGTTGCTTCAAATCTATTAAATCTGTCTGTCAACTTACATCGCACCCATCGTAAGCTTTTCCCATTTGGGATCACACTGCACAAACTTGTCTTCTGTCAAGCTTTCTTCCGACTACACAAGAGGACAGGGCTCAACTCTAAATTCAATCTGCTTCACATTTAACAAACAATATAATGATAATTTTGTCATATCACAAAGTTACCATGCACCGTTTCACTGTAAACTAAATCTGGCCAAAACATTTGTGTGATCTCTGATTTTCCTACTATCCTTAAGCTTCCACTTGAATTCATATGTAAATGTGGTTTCAGGAACTCGAACATGGTGCCTGAACCAGTATTACTGGTTATATAGTATCCATTTCCTCCTAAACTGGGACTGGTGTAACATAACTGATTTTTGTTAAGTAAATAGTAAATAAATACAGAGAAGCAGATTTGACCATTAACTAAACTCAGCTGTATCCCCAACCAGACACGGCAGCTACAGTCACACCCAAAAAACTGATCTGTCACACAACAGTGTGACAGTGTGTGTCAACTTCCTTTCACCTTTAGGGGCAGAGGCTCGTCGTCATGGCTGAAAGGGTGCTCAAACACCACGGCAGCCAGCAGCCTTCCTGACAGCGGGTCGTGCCTCACGTATTCCTCAAACTGCTCCTCTGTCTCAAAGCCACGCACTAGAAAATAAACATGCACAAACAGATGCAAAAAGTATTTAATTAGTAATGATGTGAAAGTTGTCTCAGATACTTTGACACAATAAAAGGGAAGTGATACCTCTGGGGTGAAACATACACAGGCATCATGACACTACCAATACAAAACTCCTTTTTAAAAAAGCCCCTTATGGTCCAAATAAGACTGAATAAGAAAGAAAACAGAGAGTGGGACAATAATTGATAAAAACAATAATAGATCAATATTTTTTCACTGTTTGTTTTCACAATTTCTCTTCATTTCTACAGCACTGAGTTTCTCAATGGCTTGCTCTATCACACTTATCAAGCACACAGCTCTGGCAAAGCACAGTAGGTGTATGGACATTGGTCCCGGGGTTAAATCTGGTTCAGTCCCATAAAATATCACTATAGCATGGAAACACACACAGAGGACATATTTGGTGGTCTTCTGTGTGTGTCGCTCTATAACACCTGCACCTTTTTCTCTGTATGCTGAAACCAGCTTAATTATTCATTAATGGCAGATCTGGGATCTCACATGGTTGTGAACAGGAGAACCTGCAGTTACACTGACACGTCGACCAGCTGCCTCAGATCTGCTGCTGTATGTCCATATACCTGAGTGTCTGACGATAAAGACAAAAATGTCAATGGATCGTTTGCATGCCTGTCACTCAGACTATCCGGACGTTTATCTGTGTGGCTGGTCATGCAGATAGGGTGTGTGTGATTCTATCAGCCAGGAAGAAAGGGAGTGTAGGTGTTCTGATGAGGGAAGGTAAGGAGGGTCCTTCTCGTACCTCCCATCTGGCACAAGAGAAGGGCGTGATATATTTGATCTCCTAAGGGTTGTTTCTAGAGGAACCAGTACTCCCAGGTCTGCCCTGAATTGTAAGTGGTGTCAGGGCTCAGGTACTTGTTTCACTGTGACAGTCATATTTTGAAAAGCAGCAAGTCTTCATTCATTATTGAATATTGCCTCTCAAATATTTGCAAAACATAATCTGGCAATTGCTTCCTCTTACAACAATCTTTTTTCTGCTTAATTTAACAATAACACATATCAAAGTAGAAGAGAGGAATAAAATATGTATAAATCCTAAGTATTCAGATTGTGTTATGTTTTACTGCTTTATTGCGTCTGTCTCAGCGCAGAGGTCGTTGACAGAATTCACTATATGTGCATGAGCCAACACATAATTGCCACCCAAGAATCAAAATAGATATATGTCACACATACACAATAATTCATAATGTTATACAGAAAGAACAGAGATAGAGAAAATGTCCAAATCACTTGACAGTTCCAGACAGTTCAAGTTTAGAAAGTCAGTATCATGACTAGTCTTCAGTGGCAGCCCTTTATTAGATTAGATTAAATTCAACTTTATTGTCATTGAACACAGTAACGAGTACTTGAACAACGAAATACAGA
>JAFBJQ010000040.1:334888-585658 GCA_016785345.1 Trinectes maculatus
GCCGTTGACTGGCTCTATATATATATATATATATAGAGCCGTTGACTGGCCAATAGCAGATATAAATTACTATAATTCAATGGCTGCCCTACTTTTCATAGATTTGATTTGCATGAAGTTTTTTTATGAGAACTATTTATTTTGCACTGAACCTGCCACCTATTTGTTACCCAACCATCACCCACCTGAGGAGAGAGACAGGCTGCCTCTCACGTCCTCTGCCACCTGACGCACCACACTTGAGTTGCCAGGCACATAGGCCAGCTGTAAGTGTTGCAAGAAGCTCTTGGGTAGAGTGTCAACGGCATAGCTCTCATAGTTTGTGGCATTTGGGTAGTCCTTAAAGGGCACCTTCTGACGGAGCACAATCAGGATGCCGGAGAAGAGCAAGGGCAGCAGTATCTCCACCAGAGTTACCAGGATTTGTCGTTTCTGGAGTGAGGGAATAAAGACATTCAGTCAAATCCAGTCTTTGCTATTATAACATGTTTTTACATATCCTGTAAAAATGTCATTTTATATATACTACATTTTTGATGACGATTATGTGATTAATGTGTGCTTAATGTCTGTGTGTGCAGCCATGATGGACAAGTAGAAGATGCAAGATATAAAGGACTTTTCCCAGCCTGGTCCTAATGGAGCCTCTGTAACCTCTAGACTACCACAACAGGCGCAGCAGTGGGTTGACAAAGAGTGATGGTGCAACAGCCTCACACGAGCTTGCCATGCAGCAAACAAGACAATTATATCTCTGAACAGTTGAAGTATTGTGAAACTGTCTACTGATATCATTGCTATGGGGCCATTCAGAGCAAAACACAGCTATAAATGTGCCAAGGAATAGTTTGGTGTAAATATTCAGTCCTATCTTTTGCAGCACTGACTCTGGTGATATTGTGTTTTCACGAACTACAAATATGTGCAAGAATCTGGTAATCAGCTAATGTAGGACACTGCATCTCCCTTGGGGGATTTTGTCTACTGTATGAAACCTGCCAAACATGTTTTCATCCCTGCAAGTGAAAAAAGTAAACATAAAATAGACAAATGAATCTATGGTTACACAATTGAAAAAAAATGACTGTAATGATACTTGTCTCATGAAGTATGTCATTACAACTTAAAAAACAAAGAAGAGAAACACATTAATTGAGTAACAAAAAGTGAAGACAGCCATATAAGGCCAGGGGTAAGAAGAGTGATACAATAACACGCTACAGGATCACTGAGGTCAACAAGTTTCCAAACTGCTGGGTGGCATCATACTTTTTTAGAAAAACTAAATGTCAGTCAGTTTACTGTATGTCTGAACTCAAATGAGCCTACACCTTAGTAAATACTGTCATAACTCTGTAAACACAGCTACGTCTGACAATTCACAGTTGCAAACTGTCGCCACCTAATAAGGAAACATACAAACTGAATGGAGCTCCACCATCCAGAAACTCACCTGCTGGAGATAGTTTTTCCATACCAACAGTCCAAATTGTCTCACGATAGCCATTCTGATCAGAGCAGAGGGCAGAGTCCAGGCAGCCTGTTACATAGGTTAGGGACAGAAAGAGAATGACATTTTTACGATCAGGTAAATTCACTAATGCACAAGTCTGAAAATGTTCACTAAGGTCTCTCGAATGCTGGTAGAACTTTCGAAACCTCAGTTTCAGATTTGAGTTTCTATTTTACAAAAAAGTCTAGAAAACAAAAAAAGGAAGTAAAATTTTGCAACAGCTGTAACAAAGAAAATGTTTTCTGATGATTTATATTACGGAAATCAGAATCAGAGGTACTTTATTAATCCCCGGAAGGGGAAAGAAATATATATATATCCACGCAACAAACCATTGGGTAAATTCTATTTAAGCAGACAGAGATAAGGAAGATCTAACAGCTATTATAAAGAATAAGGAAGGTACCACAACCTGGAAGTTACTTTAGATTGAACAAAGAAAACAAAGGCAAATTAAATAGAGATAAGGAAACAGCAGAGATCCACATGCTGCACCTGTTGGACAAGACAAACACGAGACGAGACTATCTTTTTCACAAAAACAGGATTACAAGATAGTCACAGACACAAACAAAGGCCTCTTCAAAAACAACCCTCACGTGATATGACTTACCGATAGTCACATTCATACAGTACATAAGAGAGGGTGATCAATAGGATGAACCGTTTAACCTACAGCTACTGGGTTTAACTCGTGGGAGCCTCATAACAACAGCACGTTCTTTTCTTCGTCAGTTCACATTACAGCATACGAGTTCATAAATGCAGCTCCACTGCTCATATCCGGACTGTATGAATTTCACCCCAGCGCCATTCATCTCTAAGTGGCTACAGCCCCTTTATCATATCATCACATGAATTCATATAATTGAATTCATGTGATTACAGGCTACATATACATACCGATCATTTCTCACATTAAATGAGCTAGTAAACACGGACGCGAATGTTTTTCCTTATTGACGGAAACCCGTGCAGTATTCCGTACCTCCTGATTGGACAACCGACTTGCTCATTAATCCTCCCAGGAAGCCTGACGAATGCTAATGATGGAGCTGAAAGACAAAGCTGGGCTTTTCAGTAAATATAATGTGCTGACTCACAATAATATCTGAAAACGCGTTCATCGATTCGAACGTGTGCTGTTTGATTCCACAGCTATGTCGAATTACCTGCAATAAAGATGGTTTCGCCACATGAGCTTCGCCAGCTGTGGTCCCGTCGAGGTGACAACAACACTTCCTCGTTTTGTTTGTCTTAAACCAATAACAAAAGCATCACTGCGGGGCTTCTCCCTTCACCGACACCAGCGGGGCCCGGCTGGGCTTCGGTGGAACTAAGGACGTCCACGGTCACGTCTCGGTTCTCCCTGTCCAAGTCAGTTTGATGCCTGCTAGCGAGATGACACTGCACCAGGTGCGGGGCCGTGAACACATCACAAAATGTAAGGACAGTCAACAATATATCCCACGTGATCACACGGAAACATCACGTGATGTCGGCAACTGGCCTTGTGGTTAGTGTTTATGTGATAATTCATATGATTATTCATATGATTATTATTTTAAGTATTTTTTCTCATTTATTTTGCTTTTTATTCCTCAGTTACTGTTATTTGTTTAGTTACTGTACAAAATTAAGATTTTGTACTACTGATTTGAAATACTTTTTAAGTGTCTGGATAATTGTGATGTGATATTCTGGCTACAAACACAGTGAGCATTCAGCCTGCCTATTTACACTATAATTTTTATTTTCATGTGCATTAGTTAACAGTGACATACAAGTATGAGTTTTGTGACCAAACACATTGTTGCTTAAAGCAAGCAGGAAACAATTTTGGTAAATTAAACTGTACAGTCACAAAGGCAAGAACAATCACAGTACAGTATTAAGAAATTTTACATGGAGAGTTTATTTGTATTCCATACAAAAAATTATATATTCACATCACAGGTCTAATGGGAAAATACTGTGCTGTAGAAAAACAAGTCTCACAAAACAAACTTTTTGGAATGAAGCAATATCAATTTCAAGTAGTGGCATTTTCTTTGTATACATATAGTACTATGTACATTTATAAAACACAGGCGATAACCAGTCTGGAGAAACAGTTTAAAATGTAAAAACAGTCACAATCATTTAGACATTAGTTCCTCAGTCCTGAATGAGGCCGAAACAGTACTTTCCAGACCCCTTTAAGTAATTTTAGTTTAGTGTCTGACCTTCCATTTCTCTCTGAGGGGGCACATCTAATCTATTTGAAAATACTTCAGCAACTGATTGTTCAAGCATAAAAGCAGTTGTGCCTTTCCTTGATGAGGAAAGTGCTCCATCTAATGCAGATGGCCAGAAAAGTACAATTTATCATAATCAGCATGTGAAGTGTTTTATGTTAGATTAGGTTCCCCTGTGGTTTGTGTAGTTCTAATCCAGCTGCTGGTTCTTGTCAATCAGCACATCTCATGTAACATGTGTCAATATTCCACAACAGTCTGGTGATCCTGATTATATTAATAGGCCAATTCAGCAATATTGATTGATAATACTTATCGACAGTACAACAGGTGTAAATGTACAATTCTATAAAAATGCAGACGACTAAAAGACTAATTTCACAGCTCTGTTTCTTTTCAGGCAGATGCACCTGAAAAAAACCCACCACAGTACCTTTGGCAAAAACATGTAAAAGATACAGACATAACTGAACAAGTATTAATACAGTCATATGTTTAAGGCTTCGGATAGAGACAAAGTCATCCACTATGCCAATGACAAGAGTAGTCACCTATTGATGACGTTCACCAAAATCAATCTTCTTTCTTTAGACAGTGCATATTAGAAACGACAAAACCAAACAATTTTTCAAATGTATCTTTACGTTCCCTTAACAAGTCTGATTTGAGCTCATGGTCTGAGATAGGTTGTTGTAAAGAAGGCTGTAATACAGAAATGCAATCATTGTATCAGGATCCACAGAAAGTGGCATGTATGTTCCAGTGGTTCAGAGGCTGACTGAGTCTAAGTTCATGAGAGGTATTGTATTGTGCCTGTAAACATCAATGAAATGTAATGCAAAAGAATGCTTCTCCATAATTTCATTATTCATATATTTATTTTCCCTTGCATGTCTTAATACCTCATAATTTCTTGATCTTCTGGCAGTTGACAGACCAGTGCAGAAACAATGTCCAGAACTGAAGGAAAGTGCTGGAGAATAAAGCCTGAGCAAGTGGACTGCTAACAGTCTACGGCTTTTAAAATAACGGTTCTTATAGGCTCAGAAACCCCACACTGGTAGAATATGTGTCCTCTTCCTTTTCGTCATCCTCTTCTCTTTCCACCTCACCTCCACTATGAGCTGCTGAATTCTTCCTCTTAACTTGTTTGCTTGAGGTGCCCCGGGGCCTCTGAATGGGCACTAAAAGGTGGAAGCCTGGCAGGGCACTGACAGAAGCTGCACCCAGAGAAGTTGGAAAGGTCTTAAATGTGCAAGGCATGAGAGGGGAGGATGAGGAGCACGTGGATGAAGGGCTAACACTCTGGACAGAAGAGTATCCTGAACTGTGGAGGTCTGAAGAGAGGCAAAGCGGTTCCTGGTCATGGCTATCATTATTCACTTCCCTTTCCATGTCACAGAAGCTGTCCTCATCACTGGACAGGGCTCTGCAGTGTTCCTGTTGTCTCTCTGCGTCAGTCAGTGGGTGCAGTTTGACTGAGACCATTGAACCTATTGAAAGATTAGAAGTCAGTCATTCTAATTACACAAGTTACACACTGCAAAACAGTCTGTGAATCTCTATTCATAGCAAAACATCTTTAATAATTAGCTAGTGATCACACACAAATTACTGTGCACTGCCAGTTTTTTTTATTTTCCAACACTTACAATCACCATCTTTCTCTCCCTCACTCTCCTCCTCCTGGTCCCCCTCATAACCCGAGCAGGAAGTGTCCAAGCTCCAGTCCAGAATGTCGCCAAGCAGTCTCTCCTCCTGATTGGACAGCTCTGCTGTGGGTGTGGCCACAAAGCTGGCTCTGTGGGACTGCATGTCGTCATCACGTCTCCTTGGGAGAGAGTGGACAAACAGTGGGTTACAGTGAGTCACTCACAGATGGCACAAACAAACACCTTCTGGACAAGACGGTTCCCACGTCCCTTTGACATGGAGTACAAGAGACTCAGCAAGCATAAGAACTGCTAAATGAGCAAGAGTCCATTTAGGATCTTGTTTTCTCTCATGACTGAATTCTTTGTTTCTTCAGTGTTTCAACCCTCCAATACACAATTGCAAATATCGTTTCTCTCAACATTGTCTATTTTATTGTTACAAAAGTATGTGCAGACCCATGTTATTCAAATGGATCAATAAAGTTATAAATATTGGCTTTTGGTTAAATATATTGGCTGCACGTCATTGTCAGTGACATTACAAGGAAAGAAAAAAAACTAAAGCTCAAGAAATCTGTTTTTTGTTTACATCTTTATAAAAGCCATTTAACCCCCCCCCCCTTTTTTCTTATTAACATCACCCAGCTCTAATGTGCCATAAATGGGGACCTGTGCTTTGGAAACAGGCTTACCTCTTGTTGGTGCTGGATGGCGAGGCGAGGAAGGTGTGGATGTCTGCTGGTTGACCAGTTGGGCTGGGAGGCTCCATCTGAGGCTCTATATCTGGAATCTCCAAGATCTGACATAGTTCTTTATAATCCATCACCTTGTGGAGGCCACAAAATGAAATCAATAATAAACTGTTAGATAAACAATAACCCAATCTGAGGCTTGCTTCACCACAATGAAAAGATATGAAATGTACCTTTTCCTTGCTGATGTGTTGGTAGGCTTCGTCTTCAAACCGTTGCTTAACTCCAGTCAGAGACACGTGTCTGTAATCTTTGGGAACATCTTCACTGAAACTGATGGGTGGGTGGGTGGGGGGTTGAGATGGGAAAACGACAGAGTTAGATTCTCTTTGCTTGCTGCATATCAATAATCAACTCTTGGGGGCAAATCTCATTACTTGTCCATTTAAGAATTAGTTTGTCAATATGATGTTCACCTATTAAAGTGACTCACCCTGAGGCACGCTTTTGTGACTCAGTTGGTGATTCACTGATGGTTACACAAACACACATGCACACACAACCTCTTATTGCTTCCTCCAGTCTTTTATGACTACAGCTCTGTGGGCCTCATATTTCATTCAAAAACTTTATAGGCCTTAAATTTTCCTGGCCACCAGATGTTATGACTAATCCTATATCAAATCAGTGTGCCTGTGTGTGCATCCTGAATGCCACTTCACCAACCAAATGTCATCTCATTATGGAAGAAGGCACAATGATGTAATAGTCATGTGTAAAAGTCGTGTGTAAAAGGGTGAGTGACAAATCAATTTTTCAAAAAAACAAAACAGTCAACTGATGACTGAATATGTCAATAAAAACATGAGAATTTATTCTGGCTCTTATGTCCTCTGCACAGTGGAAAACAGATTATCCAACAGAGATGATGTCGTTACTGCACCAGTGCTGCCAAACACTGACTGTAGTGACAATGTTTGTTCAACCCGGATTTTATTTATCCAATTTTCATCTAACAATTCCCACCACTTTTGTACAGCCTTGAGCTGAGCTTGACACACTTGAGGAGAACTTCAAGTAAATCGCTTGGTTATATCACGCAGGTAAATCGCACCAAAGACTGTCATGGTCTGTAGGCTGACAAATCTCTGACTGATTCCTGTTTCTTCTCCTTTTCCTCTTCTTTATCCTTCCCTAAGTGTGCGTGTGTATGTGTGTTCTACACCACTTGTGGATACCTCAGGTTTGGTGGCTGTGGAGTACATGAGGTCATCACGACTCCAAAGGAAAGCAGCTTGATGTCATACGATACCAAATATTGCAAGTACAATATAATTGCTTCCATTCAGTGAAGTTTAGACCGTTTTTGTGCTAATTACAGGGGTCACTGGGTGACTATGTTGAGGTCAAGAACCGTACAATTCTACATAGAAGCTCTCCATTGCCCTAGGTCATTATAACATCAATATATTTCTTATTCCAACTGATGTAATCGTAACTGGACTTTATGGGGTAAATTCATGAATAGAAGAAAAGGTCTGATGGCTTTGTCTCTTTCTGGGGTTTTTATGTTTGAATGTCTTGAACGTTAGACTGAGTGAAGACGACTGGCGAATGAAAGAAATTGCCTGGATACCAGTCCAGTTAAAAACACACGCACGCACACACAAGCGAGAGACTTACCACTTGACATAAAGCAGTGCAGAAAGAGAGACAAGGTCCTGCTTGGAGAAGCCCGTGTAGTCAGCTAACTGACTGGGCCAGACTGGAGCTGCAAAGAGGAAGACCACAGATATTTGTCAAAGTGAAAATAAACTTGCCATTTAACTGAAGTAGTAAATTTGCTTTGTTTCAAAATACTATTTGCAATATGTGTTATTGTTACGAGGGTGACACAGTGCATCTTTTCAGTTTGGTGTGTTGTATTTGTGTTTAAGTGGGTGTTATTACCATAGTGATGTAGCGCTCGTGCAAGGAGTAGTGCAGCACAGGCTAGTTTGGCAGGTGGTGGTGTAGCAAGAGCAGAGTAGAGCAGCGACAGCTCACAGGTGTAGCTGAATAAGTGAGTGGTCCTCCTCTCCATAGGGAGCAGAGACAGAAGCACCTCCCCATAGTCCAGCAGTGTGGGGCTCTATAGGGAAATACATACAATTACCATTTATTTACCTTTTCATCTTCAAAATTAAGTTATTGAATTACCAGAAATGGTTAAGCAAAAAACAAACAAAAAAACAAAAAAACAACAACAACACATGTATATTGCATAAAAAGGGAATAGAGATGTTTCACTCACTCTGATCTTTCCCTCCAGTACAGAGACAACCTCTCCCATCATTCGAACCAGGTCCTCATATTTGTAGGTGTTGTCAGTGAGCCAAACAGCTTCACGTATGGTAAGGATTTCTTTACTTATATAGCTGAAAAGAAAAAACATGAACAAGAAATATCCTTTTAAATCAAAAGCAAAGTAGCTTTTTTTAAAATAATACAAGCTTGGATCTTCACTCAGACAAAATAAAACATATAGATTAGATGGCAGATTCTCACCGTGTACAAACTACCATGCAGGCAATGCCTAATAGCTGAAGGCGAGCCTTTGGGACAGAGCGGAGAGCCAGGTAACGGTCCACACAATCTACTGTCACATGCAGAGTCTGGCTGGAGAAGTCCTTCATGGTGGTCACCTCAACAAGCCAGTCCACCAGGATGTACCTACAGAGGCAGCAAGTCAAGTTTGTGCATCAAAAAACAAGTTTTTTGTCAAATCTTAAGTCTTAAATGAATGAGCAAAATAAATGAGCAATCAGGCATTGATCAAATAAAACCAGTCACGGTGGCGCAACTTAAAATCTGCCAAAAAGTATGTGGTGTGTTCCCTGCCTCAAAAGGAAAAGGGTTCTGTCCCATTACTTGAGAAACATTTGGCACACTTTTGCTCCTGTTTTGATCAATCTGATATGATCAAAACACAATGAGTCATCACACACTGACAGGAATATTAAATTCTCCTAACAGACTGTAGTACAATTATTGTCCCTGTCTACCTCATGGTGTCCTTGATGCCTCTCCTGAGGACACCCTGAGAGCAGTGCCGTGACAGCAATTTAGATGAACCAAAGAGCTGGGCCACTAAATCAGAGCAGGCCTTTGCCTCCAAGCCCAGTGGATTCCCGTTGCTGCACACTTTGGCCAGGGAGAGCTGGGGAAACGAGAAAAAAAAAGTTAATGAGCTGAATAAATGTATCGAAGAGGCTGAAAATGGCATGACAGCTTGTCGAATCAATTCAGATTTTACAATAAGGTTAAGTAATTACTGTGAGCTTGTGACTTTGGTGAGTCATAACTTTTGTGATTCTGTGGTGCAACTTTGCATTTAGAGGCGATGGAGAGAAAAAACAAAACAATGGATGTCAGCAACTGTCAAGACCTTTTAGCACTTCCTCATAGCGCTTGAATAAGATTTCCATATTTCGACAAATTAAAGTGAAATTAAATAAAACCTTCACAGATAAAAAGCTATCAAAAGACAAACACTTTTTTTGTTATGTTAGAGTGAATAACCAAGGAAGAGTTATGCTGCATCACATGATTGAACATGCACATCAACACTTAATCCACTCCAGCATTAATGTACTAAAAGGGGACAGTAATCTGTCACACACCTGTGCCTCCCAGCATCCTTTGCCAGCATAGTCCCTGAGGGTTCGGATACACTGGAGGTACCGGCCTGGATCTCTCATCTGAAATTCAAATTAAAATCCCATATTTGGCCCATATTTGTCAATTGAAATTCTGGCTTTGTTTGACTGTTGGATCTAATCAACAAGGTCAATATTACAGACTAATAGAGTATTACTGAGAGGAATACTAAAAGATTCAGAGATTCAGACTCACCGCTGCTTTACGGTTGTGTTCCCACAAGAGGTAGGAGCTTTTTAGACAGCCAGCCTGTGAAGACTCCTCCAGCATAGATATAGCATCAGAGTGTCTTTCCTCATCCTGGTGACAGGAATCCAGATGTGAATTACATATAAATGACATGTTCACAAATTGTTTTGATCCTGCACTATAACAGAGCATTCACTTATCTACACATCAATGTGTCAAGATCACAAGAAAGACATTTTCCATTTACGATGCTTGAAATCATCTGTCAAATTGTAAATCATTCCAGAGCTGTGAATAAGTGGCACCAAAAGAGAAGGCAAGGCAACAGTCATTTCTGCTGCTAATGACTAGTTGGAACCATCTTGTGTGACAACGGTTAATAACCTGCACTCTTTGAGAGGCTAATAGAAACTGGGTTTACCACACCCAGACAGTCAGATTCAGTCTCACTGTCATACTCACATCAAACAGATGCAAAACTCTAGCCAAACAGTGCAACAGTGGCCCCTTCTTCTCCTACAGAGAAACGAAAGAAAAATATAGGTTTATATACCATATCTATATACCACCATAACACCAAAAGAATTATCCAAATTGTAAATTGAACATAAATATTTCTTTGACTTTAAACAGATCATCTTATACGGCAATATGATTTGTTTAGAGCTTTATTTGTTGCTGTGATGAATCTGAAAAGAACAGGGTTCGCAGGCTGACCACTCAGGAAAGTGAAGTGGAAAAGATTATACTAGAATATGCTAGAATTTCCAAAAGTATTTATACTATTACTGTATATTTCCATTGGCACTAACCTAAAACAATACTAACAACAATAGAAAAGAAAACACTAAGAAATATTAACTGTAGAATTAATGAGGTTTATTTTTTATTTTTAAAAAATTGTTGCTTAAATTGGAAAGAGCCAAAACCTACTATATTGTTGTCACATTCAGTCTTGAGATGGTCGAACACCACAGCTTTGCAGCAGCTGCCAGTGGGTGACCAGGGTGGACGGATGAACACCCACATGAAGGGATCCGCAGTGGGAGGACGCAGGCTCTCTGCCAAGCTGAAGAAGTATGAGGCCTTACGACCACATACATCTGCTCGCCCCTCATCACTCAACAATGCTGCTGGAGACAACGAAGGCATCAGTGACGTGTCCTAATCACTCCAAACATTCATCAAGTGGTTGTTAGATCTCCTAATTTCATCGCACCTTTATTTAACCAGAATCTTGTAACATATATTTAACATCAACAGAAAAGGAATTTGGAAATTGTGGAGTGTTTGACTTACGTCCTTCATTGTACAAATAAGCAATGCCTAGCTTCACAGCAGCTTCAAAATTCCCTTTTTCAGCAGCCCTGGAGGAAGAGAGAGTAAAAAGAAATTTATACAGTACAACTTCATTAGTCATAGCCCACACCCCTTCTTTTAGATCTGACAGAACTAACCTACCTTTCAAATAGCCATAAAGTATTGGGGGATGGCCACGTGTCCCTGAAACTGACCCTTGCCCATACACTGGAATGGTTGTCAACGATGTCCCGCAGCTGTGAGTGAACCTGTAAACAGAAGTTCGGGCTAATGATCCTCAGACAAAGGAATCATCTGATACACTACATCAGGTCACGAGATGTTGAGCCAGGAGTCATCTGGGATGGGATGGCACACTCACACACATGTGCTAGAGGTTGTGTAGGAGTGTTAAGTGTGTACAGTATGTATACTCACTGCTCTGACAGACAGCAGGTCCTCAGCAGAGAGACACTGAAGCACACACAGTAGGACCTCCTCGGGCAGAGACAGTAAAGTTGGGACTTGCGTTCGCTTACGGACCCGCTTCCTCACAGGAACTGAATAGCATTTTGAACAACGGCAGTGAACTACAGAAACAAAGAGAAATCCAAAGTTAAGATAATCCATATTTTCCAAAAAAGTTGTTTTTTTTATTTCTATTAGCATGATTCTTATGTTCAGTGCAAGAAAGAGCAGCTAAAGTGACACACACACACACACACACACACAACTTCACCCAAAAGCATTTCACATCTTAGTGCAGGGCAGGGAAAACAATTCTCACAATAATGCCAAGCAAATATGTGCAGTTCACTGACCCTGGGTCAGTGGTCAGTTATATTAGCAAGGAGAAGGATATGGCTCCACATTCAAAACGACTAACGTAAGTTGTCCCCGGGTGGTCTGGATAAACCCTGTGTTTGAATATGATAATGTATAAAGTGATGAGGAGTTTATGACGTCAGTGGTATTAATATAAATACACGTATTGTACTGTATTGAGCAGTAAAAGCTCTAACGACTGTGAACTGAGCATCTGACAGTGATAAGCCAAACCAAGTGAGCGCCCAATTTTCCCTCCTGTGATTCAAACACTGATGTAAGATTATTACACATCTTCACTACCTTTAACCATATAGTTTATTATTTATCGTTTACACGAGCGCGTAGTATACCAGAATGTGTATCGCTTCGTGTAAACACGACCGACATTAATGTAAATGTAAAGTATCTTACAGGAGGAATCCATGTCTACCCCGGAAAGAGCTTGTGCGCTGCTACTAGCTAATGCTAACGCTTGTCAAATTGCAAGAATTTAATATCATTTCATTAACATTGGCTTTAAATTGAACTATTACTATATAGTGATATAAAAGTTAAAGTTGGCTTTACTTACCGCCCGCTTTCATTGCAAGTGTAGTGATCTCTCTTGAAGCAGCAACGTTAGCTACAACACTGAGCGGCTATTTAAACCTTGCGGCTAATTTAGCTAGAACTATCGCACGTATACACAGTGTTTCACCAGATATTGCGTATTTGCAGCGTTACGATACGGCTCGCCGGCTCCAGTGTGCAGTACAGGTTGAGTAATATCCTCACAAATTGTTAGTTCTTGCTTGGCTTCAGATTCAAGCACGCTTACACACTTCTATGACCCGCCCCACGACTACTCTAGCACCGCCCGCGCTCTCCGTTTAAACTCCTTATTTGATCTGATTGGTCTAGTAAGTTGACGCCCCAGTATCGCTTGGTGGTCCTCTGATTGGCCATCGCGAGGACCGCGGGCACCGATTGGTCATAATTTATAAACCGTATAATATCAACAGATCATTGGACAGCGTAATGCAATTTCGAAGTACGCGCTCGCCAGTAAGTGAATATGATTGGTTGATCTGATTATGAAGCAAGTCCACAGAACCACCCATTGTAGTTGGATTTTGGGACATGTAGTCCAAGCTAAGATACAATTTAAAGGTACACCGTTTAAAGGGACAGGCACACGAAATCCACCGGATTAATTCCACCAACAAGCAGACATTGTAACACAAACTGTGTGACATATTCACATTAAAATCTACATTATATTGTTCCTGAGCACAAATACATCAACTTTGGTTAAAAACTAGCTGATTTGTTGGGTCCTAAATTGTGTATTGTCTGACTTTTGTCTGTTTACACTCTTTCTATAATGTTGTTGCTGTAAAGGGGCCAGGACCCCAACTGTGATGGAAATACTTTAGTAGTTTGTTCAGGTCATAATTTTAAAAGTCAACAAACTTCAATACACAGCTTCATCATCATGATATGTTTATAGCATATATTTATTTTAAAATTGATTGTGTTTAATCATTGTAGCCCTTTTTCATCTTAATTAATAGATCTATATGTGACGGAAATTGGTGCATCAGCCACTCATCTGTAGATCAATTGGAAAAAAAATCTAATCAAGGACCCCCACCCCACACCTATGCTATTGCTATGCTATTGTCATACTTAAAGTCATCTAAAAGTAATCAAAGTATAGGTGGACAAAGAAGCACAGTGAAAAGCCATTAGAGCAGGTGCCTTGTCCTCCACACACACACACACACACACACACACACACACACACGCACACACACACACACATTCAAATTTTATTTATTTGTCAATATGTGTGAGCAAACAGAGAACAAGGAAGCAATAAAGCCACACAATAAGCAATAATCAATATTGTTGATCTGGCCTCTGACACAGCTGCCGTAGAGGAAATCACATAATGATTAGGACTAAACAGACTACTCTCTCTGCTGAACAGTGTCATCTTAATTGCTTGTCTTTTGAAGAGTGCCATAAAAGAACAGTGGTTGTTCTTTTCAGACAGGCAGTCAAAAAAGGAAAAAATGATCGCGTGCTCACCCACACTCTACATCATCTCCAAGAGTTTTAGTGTAGTCAACATTTTTATTGCCTTATTTTGTAAATTACATTTTAATAATATATGTATTATACAATTTATACACACTCAGAAAGCTTTACAATGTGGCAAGTCATTTCAGAACTTTCATCTTCTACAAATGTAAACTTACATGTGTGTTGGTGAATAAAGAAAATCAATTTCTGCTATATTTGTTTGTGCTGAGAGAAGCGTGTGCTTTATGCTGTATCCCAAACTGTAGGTGTTGGTTGATCAAATGAGCTCATGGCTGAGTGACATCAGAGGGGGCAGGGGCTGTGACATCTTTGACTGGATGCAGTCAGTTTCCATAGAAACTGCAACCAATTTAACCATTTTCTCGGCACAAAACAAAGTGACCAGTAACGGCTATGGGGAGACCGAGTTTAACCTAAACTGAAAATAATTATAACACTAAAACCATATCCAGTGCTCACAAAATTCTAAAGTCCAAGTCTATAATTTTATTCCCCCAAAAGCCATAATTTATCTGCATAATTTCACTGATAAAATGTATCATTAGAAAGACGCTTCCTCCCACATGAAGTCAATTAGTTTGATCGGAGAAGTAAACGAGGGCGATGACTTCACGCTTGAGCAGTTTGATCGTAAGAGCTGATATAGCAAGGTATTAATTAATGTAACACACAGCACAACGTGCTTCTTTTTTTTTTACAAAAAAGAAAAGCATTCATGACCTGAAACGTGGAAAGAGAAAGAGTAGCAGTAAATTACAGCTTAAGAGAAGATGGGAAGTAACAGGTGTGATTAATGGAGCGAACTTTAATTAACATTTATGAAACAAGTTTGCAAAGTCCCCTTGTTCAACCAGAAATAAATCAGTGCAACTGTGCTGTGTTATTCCAGTAAGTACAACAGCTACTCATCACATTTGTTTACATCAATTCTGATACCAAGCTGGTGTTTTAATTTCATCTTTGATTTTTTTTTCCACCAACAGTTGTTGAAATAGCAGAAGCAAATCTGTAACACAACGCCATCCTACAACAAAGGTTTCATTTTGAGCTAGAAACAGACAGTGACTAATCAGACGTACAGACAGAACTGACCTTCTCACAGATGCTGCTCTTTTGTTATTTGAATCAGATGGGAATCACTCAAATCCAGACTTTTATTATGTCACGTGTTTGTGCCTTGTGCGTGTTGAATTGATTGCAGTTTGGTGTAATTCAAAGGATAAAAGTCAAATCGCTCTGAATGCTTGGGTCTGAAGCCAAGTCCTGGAGATTGAAAGGCGGATGAGTTGCTCCCATCTGGTTTCCTGTAATCTCTGCTGACCCCAGCAGTCCAACTGACCACTTCCACCCTATCTGCACTTTGCCCCTGCTGGCCTCCCCATCCTTTATCCAGACCTAAGCACTGTTTCACTGCTCCACACCCACAGCAGCCACCCGGCATAGTTGCCAGTGAATCATAAATATGTGGTCGTACTTATTAAATATAAAATTAACTGGCAAACTGAGATGTTTTTGCAGTCGCACGAACTTTTATGTTAATAACGTGATCGCTATATCAAACTATCTGTAGTTTGCCTATTTTCTAATTGGACCAGTAGGGGGTGTCATTCATTCCAGAGATACTGTCCAGTCTGTTTTCATAACAACCAAAGCATCACACATGTCTCTGGGTATCTGACCAAGTCATCCAAGCTGGCAGGGCAGCACATGGCAGTGTGTCTATATACAGCATCGAAATTTCAAGCACAGGAAAAGCTCAGGTGGTCCCATCAACGAAATGCGTTTTCTTTGTCCAAGGTTAATGGCAGTGCAGGGACCATAATAATCTATTGTGTGCACCATTCAAAAATGGAGTCAAAACAATATTAGTCTATTGTTCGCCCACTATTCACTCCCAGATTTTCTTTTGTGTTTTCAGCCATGCCTGTCGATTCTTCCAGGTCAATTGTGATAAAGCGTAATTGCTCCGCAGAATCTCCCAAAGTAAAATAGCTGAAGACAAAATCTGTATTTGAGACTTCTATTTGAGGATTTTTACACCAATTTTCAGAGTAGATGATCATTAGACGTGAAGTGTTCACGAAACATTTATTTGACGCCACAGTTAAAATTTACATGTGAGTAGAAATATACAGTACAAGTATAAAATAGTCATATATACAATGCTAAATATTAGAGGGCACAACAATAAACATACATCATGGCTGTCTACTGGGTGAGGGACATTCTCCCTCCGCAGGAGCGAGGTAGATTTTCCCTTTTTATTTATTTTTTTTAAAGGCGGACGGGGAAATCACTTCACATTTTGAACTTCTGCTGGTCACCTGCCTTCAGTCTTTAGTGAAAACACACTGGCACAGAATGGTTTGAATAGTTACAAGTACAACTATGCAGCCGCAATACAATACATAATCAATGTGTATTATCTATGTAGAATTTTGCATTTTTCTTCTTTCACTAGCTCCTGTTTCTCATCCTCGGTCTCTTTTATTGTCCTTGCCTTGCTTTGTCTGGCTGAGAATAGACTACCGTACTCTTCTACAAGTCCACTGAAGCAGACAGGCGAATGCAAACTTGGAATTGGCGAGCTGGCCTTCAAGACATTCTTTGGCATGGTGTGTTTACTGCTACCTCTCAATGCATAGACACATTTTACTTTTATTTTGCAAAAAGCATCACTAGTCTGGTAGCCAAAGTCAATTCAAAATCAATAGATCAATAGATAATAAACGGGTGCAAGTACGGTCTTCACATGGGGACAAACGGGTACAGACTCCTTTACACTTCTTTACATTTTGTACATTGTTCCGTCTCCTTTCAAGGCCCGAGTCTCACGTCCTACCTAACATTCGGTGGCAAAAGCAAAAATGTTTTTGACAAAGAATAAAAATGCCATTGTGTGTGTGTGTGTGTGTGTGTGTCTCATCCCGTGAGACCAAACACCAACAGAGAGCACCTATTCACAGATGTGGAGCTGAGTGCAGCTACATTCACCAGTTCCCTCTTCAAGAAGAATGGGTAGGAAAGCCGAGCAATGGGAAACCCCCGCTGTCATTCAGAGTACGAACATTAATAAGGACTCAGGAGAGAACAGCCTTGTACCATATTTCCTTTGGCACATGGAGAAATAAAACATGACTGGACCATGGGGGCTTACATTTGAGTGTATGTGTGTGTGTGTGTCCTAATTTGTGAGTCAAAAGGCCGCAAACACTTCTTCCTGGGCTATCGTCCAATGGGGAAACGCGATGAATAAGGCAGAACATGGGGGATGTGTAGGAAGGTGTAGGTGATGGACAGGGAGCTGGCCGTCTGGGTTTTGGAGATGCAGGGGAAACTCTCAAGAGTTGAGATGGAAAAAGGAAAATGCGACAGAGCCTTTTTCCATGAGTGCTTGCTCAAGGCACTGAGCGGGAGGGGCCCTCGGGGAGCAGGATCAGTCAAAGTGTCGCTGCAGTGGCATGTCCCCTCGGGCAGTGTCCTTCAATAATCCTTGCCTGCCCACTCTGGAGTTGGGGTGCCCCCATGTAGACACCAGCTTGGGCGACAATGCTCGCACATTGACAGGAGGGCAAGCAGTCCATCACAGAGTCACTGCCACGCTCCTCTTGGAATGTCGAGCTGAAGCTACAAAAGGCCAGTCGCCTTCGACCCACTTTTGAGGGATACGTGCAAAGGAGTAGTGAAGTTTGGGATCCAACAGTCTTTCAGTTGAGTGGAATCTTCATTTTCAGCACAAACAAAAACCTTCCACTTCCCCAGTAGGTCCTCCACTCTCTCTAGCTCATCATCCAAACAGATGCCAGCGAGATCCTGCTGGACTCATGTTCCACTCTCCCATTGCGTAAAAAAAGCCCCCAACACATTGCTGCGGTGTCACAGGACGAGCGAATGACGCTGGCCCCTGACGCGGGCGCGCTGCTCTTTCAGCCGGGTATCAGGTTGCCGTCTTTGGCCCACTTCTGGCCTCTCGGAGAGTCACCTGTCCTGGCGGGAAGAATGCTGTGACTGACGTGTCCAGTGACGCCAGCACTGACTCCAGGAGCAGCTCTGCATAGCGTGTTGGGTGTCTGCTCCCGCACTCGCTTTGACTGCGACTGCATATTGTGAAGCGAGGACCGCGAGGCCAATGTATCCGTGTGTAAATATGCATGCAGAGTGCGGTGCATATTTGTGTGTGTCTCCTCTGAGGTTGTTTTGACACTGGACACCTGCTGTCTGGTGATAAAAGAGGGTGTTGTGACGCGTTGGTGATCCCTCTTTACCAATTCAGAGGAGTCCAAACCGTCCACACTGGACAGATCCTCAGTGTCCTGTCTGTCCAGTGTCCGTCCACTCCACCAGGATTTCTCAGTGCAACTTTTCCACAGTATGAGCTGAGCCAGAACTTTGAGAAAAAACAACAGAGGGTGTTTGTGACAGGAGAAGGTGAGGTGGCCCGTGTCTGTAGCCAACCCTTGAGCTCCCAGCTTTGGGTATGTCTCTGCTTTCAAGGTCCTATAACTGTTTTCCCCGTGTGCTTCACAGGGGACACTGCTCAGAGGTGAACGAGCCTCCCTCTTTCTTTTTCCTTCTCTTTTTCTTATGGACAGTCCAACAGGCAGTGGCCAGCAGCAGCAGCACGACGCCCATGACGAGCAGCACCACAGACACCACTTTGGTCTGGGGCAAGTCATTGTAGGTGTAGGTCACCCCGGTTCCTGCTACGCCGATCACCAGAGAGATGATTCCGAAGGGGAAAATGCAGCGGTACCAGGACTTCTCCATGCCTCCAGTGGCCTGGGACAGACGCTCCAGAGAGGACAGCACCTCTGGAACTTGCGCCTGACCATCCTGCCCAGAGCAGTTCTGGGGCTGGTTCTGGCATGCCAGGTGGCCCGTGGTACAGCCCATCTCGATGGTATGGGCTGATGGATCCTGAGACCAGGCTGCAGCGTTGGCTCTGGCCTGGAGGAACAGAGAGAGAGAGAGAGAGAGAGAGAGAGATGTGAAACTGGAGAAATGACTGGAGCAGGGATGGCTTGATCGTGTCAGATGAAGGCGTCTGAGTCCGCACGGAAATCCACTCACACTTTCCTCTCCTCTTCCTTCCTCTCTGGCGGTTTCTCTGTACGCTGCCTATTGGCTCTCGGGCAGCACATTGTACACTCTGCTGAATGTAGTGATGGGGGGGGATATATAAAGGACCGGGGGAGGAGGAGGAGCCTGGGGAGGAAAAATAGGGACGTCCAAGTGCTCTGATTGGTCCTTTCCCTGTGACGTCCAACACTGAAGCAGGGAGAATGGGGCACGATCAAAGGGGTTGATGAAGCACAGGAAGGGGGAGGGGAGAAGAGTTAACTGCCCCCCCCCCCCCCCCCCCCTCTCCCCATCAGCGCTTTTCAATCACAGTAATTTTTTTGTTTTCCAGCAGTGTAAAAACTTCACCACGCAAATACAGAAAGCTGCTGCTGTCTGGAAATTACCCCCTTTTTCCATTTGCTCAGATGGGAAGGGGGGGGGGGGTATCTTACCCCTTCACTGCAACTTCACAGATGTGTTTCGTCCAAACGGGAGTTACTGCTGAGTCCAAAATCTTACAACCACCCACACACACCCGAAAACACTGATTTGTCAGAGTGTAAAAAAACACACACACTGCCTCTGTGACGAGAGTATAAAAACACTAATGAGCGTTCCCACAAGTGACAGAGAGACTTTCATGAAAAACACAAACAGCCCCCCCCCCACCCCCAAACACACACACACACACACACTCATTTCCCACCCACACACCCTGTCGGTGCCAGTCCTCTCTGAATGGAAGGCGGACAAATAGTGGTTAATCCCTCTGTATGATCGGAGAAAATCAATCGAGAACCCCACCCTCCCCTCCACCACAGCCTGCTCATCTCACTCCGCCACACTGGGGAAGGATAAATGTGTGTACACAGCTGTAAGTCAGTTTTTATCTTCGGGCATTACTGGATTTACTATGGCAACTGTTCGTCTTTTTCAAGCTTTTGTGAACAGTGGATTTTATTCTCATTATTTCTTTCTGCGTAGTTTGGATGACCTCTGTGTGTATTTGCAAAACAAAGGCATGACTTCCTCTTCAGCAACAGGTTCCCCTGTTACAATTAAATTAAAAGATTTTCCCCCCCTCATTGCCTTAGAGGCACGCATTAAGCAGATCAAGAGATAACTAATGTTTCCATTTAAAAGCCTAACATGCCTCTGTCTGCCCAGCACAGCACTGTGAGTGAGGAGTAAGTCTGCAAGGGGGGACCGTGGGGGGGTGCACAAGAGAAAAGAGATGTTCAAAAGCAAATGGCTTTGGGGGGAGAGACGTGGATTCTTGGTAGCACTGTTCTGTCTCTGTGGATCTGAACTGGGACGCCAGCACAGATCCTGAGGCTCAAAGAGGAGTGAAATCGAAAAGGGCGAGGAACAAGTAGGAAGGGCTGTGTATGAGAACCAGGCTACCGGCTACTGAACTCAGCAGCGTTGACATGGGAAAGAAAACAAAGCTCCCTTCGTGGAGAGTGAAATTTCTCTGGATCTTCCAAAAGAGGCGTGAGAAATATGGGACAGAGGCGTGAGACATGGGTAACCTGGGCAGGGCCGGGCCACGGTGATGGGAGTGGAAAGGCTCCATTGGTGACAGCCAGAGCCAGGCGGCAGCTGATGCATGCAGGTCACAGGAAGGCTGAGTTGCGTAGGCGCCACTCCCACTGGGACCTGTGTGTAGCGCTGCCTCCCTCTTTACTCTGCTCACACACACACTGATCCAAGACTGTATACGAATACGGCCTTGCAGAAAAGACTTGGCTGCAGTCCACATGTGGTGAGACACTTGGAGCCTCGCAGACACGTGAAAGCATGTGTTTCCAGGCCATTTTGTTGAATTATTGCCCTCTGGTTGTTACAAACACAAAGGCAGTGACAAAATGAGGCTAAAATAGATTTCTCTGTTTTATGATCTGCTTTTTATTCCTCTCCTCAGGGAAAATGCCATTTTCAGCGAGGAGCCTGCAGGGAGGCCGGGACCCTGAGTGCATCGTCCCTGTGACTCAGACAGTCATGCGTGTTTTGTGTGTTGGTGAGGGTTGGTGCAGCAGGGCTCAAACACCCACGTCCTGCTGTGTGAACCCAGCGCCACCTGTTGCTCAGTCTGGCACACCCCATGCTATTCACGCGTCATCTGTGGACACGAGCCTTTTCGGCCTCTCCGAGCCCTCCCGCATCTCCCACACACCCGCATACCACATTTGTAGAGGGCAAAGCCATAATTACCAGTTATCAGAGAGAAATAGCACTGGTCCCATGCATCCAGCATTGACCATATGTCAGATTAAGAAATGAGTGTTATTTCCCCGAGTATTCCTAATCGTTATTGGATCTAAATGAAAATTATTGAGTGGTTTTGATTTTTTCAGTAATAATAATAATGATAATAATAATATAGTAATTTTCGGCTGGTGTTTTATGGTCATTTTCTCTGTGAGTTGAGTGCCACCTGCTGGTACTGGTCTTTAAGAAGATTCAGGATAAATAATAGAGGGCTGTATTTTTCATTTTATTGGGTTAAGTGGTAAAATAAAGCACTCTCTTTCCACCAAAGACAAACCATTTATTTATAACTTATAGACTTATCCATTACATTAACCAAAACTCCACTATCTAGTACATGTATTGTCACAAAACTGAAACCAGGGATATTTTTTGCCGCCACTCAAGTGGTGCTGTTATGAAATCAACATCTGACATGAGTTCTGACACACAGTGAACAATAGTCAGGTGAATAATAACAATGCACCTTATCACAGAGATGTATGTATATATATATATATATATATATATATATATATATATATTCTCCTATGTATATAAATGTCAAAGTAACCAATAAACTGGCGACTCAATGCAATCCTGGACAGTGTGCGATTAATCAGGCTCAGTGTCCAGGACTATGGTGGGATAACGCTCCCCTCCTTCACCCAACAGGGAGTAGATGTCTCTCAGCACACTAGGGTTGGGACATCCAGGTCCAGGTGCTATAGATGAAAGCTGAGGAGATAGAGCGTCCAGCAGAGCCTGTCACAGAGAAGAGAAGCCTTTCAGCACTTCTTACGTGTTACTGACACAGATTTGTGGTCAGGTATCTGTAAGTCAGGTGCTTGTAAATTAACAGATGTTGAAGAACACAATCCTTACCTGCTCAAGCTGTATCTCCTGCTGCAGCAGTGCCACTCTCATCCTCAGCTTCTCCAGCTCTTGAAGCTCTGCCTCTGCTGTGTAGGTTACGGTGACGGGCAGAGGTGAAATCAGCCCATCTTCCCACACGCTATTTGCCCCGGTGGGGCAGAAACAGCCACCCACTGGCATCCATCGATCCCACGCTTCCAACGCTGATGGAAAACGGTTATTTTTAGAGCGCGAGCGTGAGCAACCGTACACTAAAATGTTTTTCCGCGTTGCTGCCTCAGCTTTAAATAGCCGGGCCCTTGCCTAGTCCTGTCAGGATAGACAGACAGCTTTAAAACCCCACCATTACAAGCAGGGGGGGGGGGTCTTCAAGGCCAGCGAGAGCACTGATCTGGCACTGAGGTTTCACTGCAGCTCTGTTTTCATTTTCCATGTGCCAGGATGGAGAGGGGTTGCATTAGCTCATTAACACATTACATTTGTCCCAATAATAACTGGTAAACATCAACAAAACTACCGTGCTGTATAGGTGATACAGTTGTGAATGGAAAGTCTCCGGACATGGAAATAATACCACGTTACTTACTATATACAGTGAGCAAGTGATACCCTGCCAGAAATGACAATTCACAGCTAGGTCATCAGAGGAGAGGGCGACGTCATGAGTTCTCCGACTGTGTTATTTTAAGATGTAAGATTTTTTTTTCTTTGCTCAGCTACATCAGGTTGACATTTTAGCTTTAATTTAGGAGAAACATAGTTTTGTTGCTCCATGTTAATTAGTTGGTGTTTTTGGTCACTGTTCCTAACTACACAAGACTTCAGTTTCAATAGCTCTAATAAACTAAGTTCCTGTCAACTATTTCCAAAATGACACCTTCTCTCCCACACACTTGCGTCATTAATCTACTTTATTTCTTCTCTTTCCTTTACAGCGGTGAGCAAAATTATTAGACGACATGGCAGGTTTCAATTGTTTTTGTTGAACTGGCCATTAAAATTCCCACAAAAACTCATCATGATGTTCTATAAAGCTGAGAATAGAGCCATCATAGGGAGATTTAGGTCTAGGCTAGGCCTGTTTCACTGTCACACAGTCATGTCCCTTCACAGAAGCCAAATTACTGATGTAATAATTATCAGGTGTGATGATGGTTAAATTGAAGGTGGTGCAAGAGTTCTTTGGCACAGCTGTGTGATTGCTGCAAAAGGTGGACGCACCAATCATTCAAGTTAAAAGTGTATAAAAACAGTGTGGTTCACTACATCTGATATTTGTTTTGCTCAGAGCAAAGATCTGCATGTTTCATGAACATGAGGCGCTGTGGCTTAGTTGGTTAAAGCGCCTGTCTAGTAAACAGGAGATCCTGGGTTCGAATCCCAGCAGTGCCTTTTGTGGAAGTGGTAGCCTAATGGTTAGAGCGTTGGTCTTGAAACCAAGAGGTGTGTGTGATGGGTTAAAAAGCAGAGATTAAATTTCGTTGTATAGTGTACTGGAACAATGACCAATAAAACTGAATTTCATTTTTTTACTTTCAATTTTTAAAGAATTATGAAACTAGATCATGTTTTGGAGCCAAAAAAGGTCAATATTCTCAGATATGTCAGGTGTTCTAATAATTCTGACCACCGCTGTACAGAACTTCAACTTTTGTGAGTTTGCTTGTAATTATGTTCAGGCTTTTACCAGACTCTGTAGCCACTTCTGGTGTCGATTCGGCCAGAAGCTTCTTTGTCTGGCAGTGATGGGAGGGGTCACACCCCGAGCGGGTCGGCTCGTCAATCGGAGCCCTGGTCTCATCTGGCCTCCCACATGCCCAGCCCTTTGGAAGAAAGGGAGATCAGAGGGAAATGATCAAGATGACAGATTGGGTAACCAGGCTGCTGAGAGACATTGGTGAATTATTCATTGTTCTTCTGCTACTTTCCAATAGCTGGAGATTTGTAATCAGTAGCTGCGGAGTTATGACTATATTCCTAAGTATAGTGTTACACAGCATGGAAAACATGTCTAAGGTTTCCCAGTCCACTGTGATGGGCTTCATTCGTAAAAGGAAGGATACCATTGCTTTCATTCTCTCCACAAAGTGACTCCTCCCTGGTGCAGAGCTTCTTTGTAGTGTCATCACTTTGTCCCATAACCTGTGGATAATGTAGAGATCATAACTTACGGGGCCAAATCGAAAATTGTGTTTCACAAAATTAATAAATCAATTGTTTTTGTCCACCTGTTTTGCTTATTCCTTAAAGATTTCCATTTAGTTGTCTGCTCAGAGGGGACCCTGCCAGGAATCACAGGCAAACAGATTTATTATGTGCGATCACTTGTTCCCGCTGTGCTTATTTCTTGTGTGAAAACATACCCATTGCGTTGATGTATACTATGAGCTCCAGAATCATCTGTGTGTGGAAAAGGCACTGTGTTATTCGAAGCAGGCGTACAGATAGCTGCAGCTTTGGCTGAGTCAGCGCTTCTCAGCACGCTGCTTTTAATAGTCTTGTTTTCAGGATGCAACGTTGAGATGTGGTCACCAGTGCCAGATCCTGAACCGGCCTGCTGCAGTTTCCTTGCTGGATGGTTCTGGGTCTTGCTTTTACTGTTTGTGGTTCTGGACTGTCCACCATTGCTGCTTGTTGAGGATCGTGAGCCTATTGTGGAGGAGACTGATGATCCAGTTTTTTTCTGGCCTTTTCTGTGATGAACGACTGATTTCGAGGTTGATCTGATGGTTGTTGCTGGGGACTTTGATGCATCTTGCATTGAAGTTAAATCTGCAATCCCTCTTTCCTTTTGATGTCCAGATTGCTTGTTTGTTCCGCCCGCGTCCCGTTTAGATGTTCCTGAGCAGGTGCGGACCCGAAGGGCTTTCTCCAGTGCTTGTTCAAGCAATTCTATGTCTTCCTTCTCCCCTGGTGACATGTTCATATCTGACGCTAGCAGCACAGAAACATGTGGTTCAAGTTAGTTAATTAACCTGGCGCCTGGTGTACATGACAGCTGTCTTCTCTGTAACGCTGCTACATTGGCATTACAATAACAAAACAGTTCAATTACATTACATGTCCAAACATATAACAAGTAGTCATTTGAAATGTTGTCCTTTTTTTATTAACGTTACCTGTTGCAGCAGCGTCTGCATTTTGTGACTCATCGAAGGTTGTCTTGTGTTGTGGTGTTCTGTGAAAAATAATTAATGTCACTACAGACTCAATCAAGAAGAGCAAAAAAGGCAAACTCTAGCAACAGTTGTGTATAATTATACTATGTTTTAGTCATAATTGTGCAACATAAATATTAATGGTGGATATTTAAGAGGCCAATGGCGATAAGTGGAGTGAAAATCCAATGTAGTGATAAGTGCCTTACATATTTTATGACATAAACACATCAGATAAAAATTATTAAAAGGAGACCAAATATTCTTAAAAGTATCTAAATATTTGAATATAACCACTTCAAACAACACACCTGCATATTACCAACAAAATAGAATAAATGGAGTTATTTTCAAAACAGAGACATCACACCAAATACTGTAAGTGAAATTTTTTTTCTTCCTGTGTATCAAAGCAAAACAACAACAGCCCTCCAATTGCATCATATTGTTGTTAAATCCTTAGCAAAGGTAGAAAGTGAAACCACCTGCTCAAAAGGCACTGCTGGGATTCGAACCCAGGATCTCCTGTTTACTAGACAGGCGCTTTAACCAACTAAGCCACAGCGCCAGGTGCCCAAATACACTTAGATATTCAAATAGTAACAAACCAACAGTTGTGTGACTACATACTATTGACTGGCACGTAAACGGTTAGTAGTGTCACCATGACACTGTGAGTTTAACACAGGTGACACAACCTCTTTAAAAAACACCAGACATCAATACCGAACATTACATATGATGCATACATATAATAACACACTAACTTATATCCTTAAAGCATATAAATAATGATTCTTTGTCATGAGGGTTGCCATGTAAACTAATGCGTTCCTATGTAAATAGGACACATTGATGACACAAAGCTGTGATGAAGTGACAAAGGACCGAGTGATTCATATGTACAGTACTTACAAACTGTGTAACAATCCCCTGTAGAGGTCAATACTCTCATTGATCTTGGCTTGTTCAGCTTTGCAGGACTTGATGGCCTGTTCTACCGCGGACAGCAGCGACATGCTGGATAAGCGAGACGCGATTAATCGATCGCTAAACTATCGATTTTAAAATAAATGTACAATAAATAGCAAACCGCAATCAAGTATATTTGTAATGTCGTCGATTGGTGAGTCCATTAAGTCAACAATAAACGCTATCTGCTCTGTATTGACCCGCGAACACAAACTTAACGGATGCGGAAGTAACATTCCTGTCCTCGCGAAGAACATGTGACGATAAACAATGTACAAACCGTCTTAAAGTTAATAAGCCTCAGCGACGAGCATTTAACTTTAGCAGACAAATTAAAGGCACCGTTTGTTTTTAACCACTTGAACATTAACAACAAAAAAAACTTTGTATCTTCATCTCCACAGCGAAAGTCTTAGATCTCGCGAGAAGTGCCTCTGTTACTAAGGACGCTGCTCCCGCAGGTTACCAATACCCCATTCATACGTAAATCTATAGACAACAACAGATAAGCCATACTTGCATCCCTTTAAATATCTTACATATACTCATAATAATAACATCATTTAATAATAATGTATAAATGTTGTTGATCCAAATAGCTCTAATTATATTCTTTCTTTGTTCTTGGCTGACGGTTGCTGATTTTTGTAGCGTTGTAAATAATAGAAATATCATACTGAAACCATGTATGGGGTATCAGCACTCACATAGGCAATATAATGTGATGTCATGGCAACAGCTTGTCAGCCCCATTGGAGGGAAGTGAATCATTGTAGACTCATCTTCCCCCCTCCAGCCTCCTGTGGTTCAGTGGATCAGTGGGGTGGAGAGGGGTTGCAACCGAGCATCTGACAGTACAGGTGGTTGCCAGGCTCGGATTCACACACACACACACACACACACACACACTGCATTCAGTCATTCATTGGTGGACAAATCTACTCAGCAACACAAACAACCAGTTTGTACAAATTCACGAACAGCATGCATGACTCACGTGTACACAAAAACTCTTATTTTTCAATATGTTATGCTCATACGTCAAAATGCTAAAGGCGATTGATTCATTGATTGATTGGTTGATGTGCCTTTGACCGTAACAGCATTTTGGCTTTGAGCTCCATTTCCATTTGTGAATGCAGTGAAACCTCCACATTGTCATTTGCTGAGTAAGAGGCATTAACTTTTGTGTAGAGAGTTTGCGTAGGCCTACTCAGCTCTTTTCACAGAGAATAGGATTAGGAACATTACCGGCGGTAAACGGGAGGGGGCAGTGTCGGACGTACATCAGCCTGGTTTACAGTTGACGAAGCGAACTGCACAGTGATTCTGAGAAGGTTAGTTGTACGAAATATCAATACAAGAGCTTCCTAATATACAATATACAATAGACAGAGTTTATAAATGGAACGAACGTGACAAACCCCGCGTACAAAGCCGCCAACGAGTTTGTACGCTTGTTTTACTGGTAGTTAGCTATTAGCAAACTTGGCTAGTAAAGTTAGCTGTTTGTCACTATGATGCTTCAAGCTAGTTGTTATTGTTAGGGGTTACATGGAAGAAGTAGAATTATAGCTCTCTAAAGGGAGGTGTTTTTGATAAGAGTGATTGATGCTATGTAAGAAAACATTTTTTTCTCCGACTAGCAATAGGTAGGAGTTTGTGCTTTGACGGAGGGCCCTTGTTGTGTTGCATGACATGGGTTATATTTAGGTTTGTCCCTGGTTCAGGTGGCTGTTGTTTGTTTCTGCTGTCAGCTTTCAATCCGGCGAGGCTCAAAGCAACTGAATAAACTGACAGAAGGCATCTTTTCTTTTTACATCATCATCATCATCATCATCATCATCTCAGGGACAACAGCTACAGTGAATAGAAGAGGGGTCATATAAGCTTCCCTGTTTTCTGCCTCTCAGGTAAGAGTCAGTTGATTATGTGCTCCCTGTCTTTCTGTAATTTGTGGCTTTAATTAACATAACATATAATTGTTAACACTATTAGTACTAGGGAGTTGGTTTTAGACTGCAATAAACAAAGAAAACCACTTTTTTTGATATGGTGAATCGACTGACAGGAACACACCACTAATTTTAGCAGAGAGGATGGAGGAGACAAATACGTCCAATGGAGCAGGGCCTGTGTATGAAAACTCACAGGACAGTCTGAGGTAAATGCGATATTACCATCAAACAGTAGTATGCCATATGGAATAACATTATAAAATCTTATCTTATGGTTCTGTCATACATGCATTATTCCCCCTATCTTTCTTTTACTCTCCTCCTAGTCCTGAAGATCTGTCTGAGATGCTGGCAGCAGGGACCAAGGAGGTCCATGAAAAGGCTGAGAACACCCAGTTTGTGAAGGATTTTCTCAGGGGACGCATTCGCAAAGAGCTCTTCAAGGTCAGTCTGGAAAACAAATGGGGATAACTTTATGCTTTATGAACCAAAACTAGATGAATAAATAAATAAAATGTACATATGAATAAAAAAGGAGTCTACATTTCAAACATTTCTTTCTTGCATCCTCAGCTTGGAGCTGTAGCACTGTACTACACTTACAGAGCCATGGAGGAGGAGATTGAAAGAAACAAGGATCACCCGCACTTTGCCCCTCTTTATTTTCCTGCAGAGCTCCACCGCCACAAAGCTCTGGCTCGTGACCTTGAGTATTTTTATGGCCCAGAATGGCAGAGCCAGATCAGCTGCTCTGAGGCTACCCAGCACTATGTTGACCGAATCCACCAGGTAGGGCGAGATGATCCAGTGCTGCTGGTCGCCCATGCCTACACCCGGTACATGGGGGACCTCTCTGGGGGCCAGGTACTGAGGAAGGTGGCGCAGAGAGCCTTAAAGCTTCCTCCCACAGGAGAGGGCCTGGAGTTCTATCATTTTGATGGCATCCATAGTCCAAAAGCTTTCAAGCAGCTGTACCGCAGTCGGATGAACGAACTGGAACTAGATGAGGAAACAAAGAAGAGGCTTGTGGCTGAGGCTGTGAAAGCCTTCCATTTCAACATGGAGGTGAGAGGCAATGGAGAAGGAAAGGAGGTTAGAGAGGTAGAGAAGAAATGGAAGCTATCTTTAGAAACACTAGTGGGCGATTTGTTCCCAGGTGGTGAAGATGAAGCTGTCAAGCTGTGATATTTATTCTACGTTTTCTTTTTGCCTCATGTCAGCTATCCTGATAATTTACTGAATTTGTGAATCCTTTAAATGTTGTTGTAATTAATACAACTCTTGGAGTTGGGAGTGTTGTACATTGTTTTTATTACTCTTTAGCAGCAAGTTGTTCATGTTTAGTAATTTAGCTATGAAAATTTTGTTGAATAGACTGTATGCAACTAACATGAATACTACACATGTATTTGTGCTGTTAGGTATTTGAAGAGTTGGAAGAGATTGGAAAAACCATCCAGGAGGATGTTTTAGATGCTGGGATGCCTGTGCATGGAGCAATGGGAGGTGACATCAGCAAATGTCCCTACTATGCTGCCAAAATGGGTATGATTTCATATTTCTTTTTGTACTGAGTTTGCCATCAGGAGTAAAGTATAAATGACTCCATAGTGAGGATGTTTTTGTTTTTTTTTTTGGTTTCCTTCCAGCGGCCTCGGGCGGTACTACATATGCCTGTCAACTTGCTATGGCCATACTCCGACACCCCACAGGACAAGTTCTGTTTGCTACTTGGTTTGCTGCTCTGGCTGGACTGGCTGCATGGTATCTGATGTGATCCAGCCTGAAGGAAATGTTTTCTGCTCTGTGAGAGGAAGGCAACATAGAAATGAGGACAGTAAGAGGATGTAGAGTATTTCACAGTTACCTACATATAAGTATTCTAGGATCTGTTTCTTATCGTTTGAATCGACTATATCCAACCACCCGGCCACCTAGCTTCACTTATTGTTTTGTTTTCCTACCTCATTTGCAGTATCCATCCAGTTTTTGCTTTTCAGCGTGTTTGGTTACACCTCAACACCTTCTGTGTCTGGGTTTGCAAATTTTGTCACAGAAGCAGATACTGTATATAATTGGACGTCAAAGAGTTTTTCCTCGAACTTAGATGATATTAGATGACTGACAAGAGCAAGATAATTTTTTGATGCAAGCTGTTCATTAACTGTAATTAGCTATACATTGACTCAGTCATACGGTTGAGAATAATACACATATTAGTAAAAATGGATAAATGGTTAGCTTGTTAAAAACAAGTTAAAACGTACTATGCAGAGGCAATGTGTAGAAAAACACCGTATTGTTTTTTTTTTTTTTGCTTGGCAGAGAGCTGTGGTGGTTTGTAATTAGGCCTCTCTGTTTTCGCATTGAAAAATCAAAATTTGAGAAGTTTGGTAATTATGCATTATAATTAACGGTTACTTATTTATAATTAAAACAGGCAGTGTTCTCCTATAGTGCACACTATAGTTTTTTATTTCTACACTTTGCTTGCAGTTCCATGATATGAGAAGACAGTACACCATGTCTTTTTTAAAAAATCTGGTTTCACATTCACCCTTGGCCTGCAGAAAGCTTTGACATGTGTTATGTAACACAGGTGATTTTGAATTTTAGATATAGAGTACGACTACACTTTGACAAGTGTATGGTAAATAGTGTATGGTATATAATATTTCAGATGTCTAAATGTCAACTGATGCACGCTGAGATTTACTGTTCTCCTGTTTCAGAATTATGTGATACGAAGACTTAGTTTTACTTGCCACGGAAACCTATTTTAGGATATTAACAGACAAAACTGTCTCTCTTTATGGATATTCTCTTTGTCTAATATTAATGGTTTAATTCTTGTCACAGATGTGTGCTTCATCTAAATGAAGGTTAATTATGCGTTTTATCTTGATAAGCACTTTTCTTGGACTCGGGCACAGAAAACCAAAGGAAATAGGTCATTATATCATTGAATCCAGGATCCTGTACTGTTGTATTGCACATGTTGGCACTTACTGCATACGAACATGCAGTATTCCTTTATATTACAAAGCCCATCCAGAACATCAGCTGGCGGTTTGATGTTTGATCACAGCCATGAAAAGTGATGATGTAATGATGCTGTGTTATGTTTTTGAATCTCAGGTTCAAGTTGCATACAGATGGCTGTGATGCATGGCGTAAGGAAGACTAATATGGGGACCGTCTGATAATGCATCTGTAGTGTTCATGTTTTATTTGTATATTTCTTCTTTATGATGCCAGTATAAGGGACACTTAATTGAACCCCAGGAGCAGAGGTTGTTAGCAATTGATTAAACCATAGACTGATGTGGAAAGGAATGCCTGACAAATTCATGTTTATTTTGAATTTTCCTGTTTGTATTAAACCCTGTTACTAATCACTGGGCATCCAACTTTAGCTAGCTCAGTTGACCTGCTAGAGTACAGTGCGCTTTAATTTAAAGTGAAAATTGTGCTGCCAATAGGAATTTTTTTTCTGTTAACGCTGAAATAAAATTGATTCAGTTGGACTGGAGTTTTTAATCACACTAAGAAAAAAGGCTTTTCCCAGGTCATAGCTTTATTAGAGCTGTACAGTATATTTTTTCTGACACATTGCTGTATGTACGATCCATAACTATATATGTACAAATGTATTTAAAGGTTCATAACACCGAAGTTAACTGAAAAGGATTAAAAGGGACAGATCAGAGAACTACCCAGTGGATTCACATGTCTACAACACTGTCCATCACTTAAACCCAAAAGTAAACATGTAGTCTGACAATGTTTTACCGCTAAGAAGTGACAATGCAAAGAACTTTAAGCAGTAAATCATGAAAACTCAAACAAACCATTCAGAACAAATGGAATAAAAAGAGGAGGGTTATCTGATGTCAAATTAAAATGTTTAATTGTATGTCTAGTCTATTATTAATACTATAATTTGTGTACATGGATTCTATTGCCATCATCATATTTTTTGTGGCAATTAGCAGAAAACCAACATGATCAGACTAGAATAACAATAGACCAGAGACCAGTCTTTGCAGATAAAGTAGCCTCCATGGATTTTTGAAAGGTGACTAGATCATCTTGTATGTGGATCCACTTGGGCAGGTAATCCTCTTCGACATCTACTACAGGCGTGGGCAGTACTGACCCATTCAGAACCGTTGTCGCCTTCATCCGCCAGCCAGAACCCTTTGCAAACTGTCTCTTTCCATATGATTTGGCTGTCTTTGCTTTTCAGTGTCATTCTCTGCTTGCTGACCTGCTGGTAGAGTCTCAGTTCCAGGATCTTTTACCTCGAATAAGAAAGGAGAAGGGAAATGGCTATAGAAAGTACAATTTGTGAATTGAATCCCCAAAACAGTGAGGTGGCATCTGTGAAAAAAAATCCTTTGACACCTCTTTTTAACAAATCACCCACTTAAAGCTCTTCTTCTGGAAAACAGGAAATGGTATAAGATATTTCCTTCTTACCTGTGGTGGTGGCAGTGACACCGTTCACTGTCCCCTCCACTTCTGTCTCATCCTCAGCATAGGTCAATAGCAGAGCTCTCTGTCTGTCCGTCAATGTCCTGCACAGGAAAATAACTCCCGTCATCTTAAGTTAGTTATGTTCAATGTATTTTATAATTCTAGAAAAGGGTCCTGTATTTAACCACAAGGCCTCATTGTGTGTGTCCAGGAAGTAAATAGATAAACAAGATGTGTGTTTGTCTGTGGCTTCTTACTTGGGTATTTTAATTTTAAAATGGATGTAGTGGTCTCCAAAGCCATAACCACTGACACGAGCAATTCCCTTCCCTGAAAGTCGGATCCTCTGGTCCGTCTGAGTGCCTGGAGGGATCTGAGGATAAAAGTCCAATTAAAATGACCTCACTTCCTCTTTATATTCTGTCAGTGTGTTGTAATGTGGTCGACATTAGTATGAAGTTTCCTGCTTACTGATAAGTTTAGGGTATCATACAGGCCCTTTGCTCTGGCTGTGCCGCCCAAAACAGCTTGTGCCACAGAGATATACAGGTCAGAGTGGATGTCAGCGCCGTCCCTCCTGAACACTGGACTTTTTTGGACCTGAACACCAAACCAGAGGACGATTTAATCAATTACGCACATTATCCAAACAGCAGCACAATTATTTTATTTCTGCCATGAATTTGTTGTCAAGATGTTGATGCTGAGAGTGATACTCACCCTAAATGTGATGAAGATCTCTTTCTTCCCAACTGGCATTCTGACAGTCTGACCATCCTCCACTCCTTAAAGCAAGAATTAAGGAGTTCATTAAGGAGGTCAGGAAAATGTGCAGCAGAGCAGACAGTAGTAAGAGTAATGAGTGGAGCAGTTGAGTGTGACTGACCTGCTGGCACAGGAACCATCACAGTCTGCCTCTGCTTGGTCTGTCCTGTCCCCTTGCAGGAACCACAGGGGGTGGTGATGACAGAGCCTTTACCACCACAGCGACGACAGGTGGAGCGCATCACAAACGGGCCTGTGTTAATTGTCTCCTACAGGTGGGGATAATGCACATGTTTGGTAACCCGACACATATGAATATGCTTTGAAAGAGTGCAGTGCTTTAGAGGCCTTACCATGCCAGACCCGTTGCAGTAGTGGCAGTGCTGGACCTTAGTTCCTGGCTCATGGCCCTTCCCATTACAGCGCTGGCAGGCTGTGTCTACATTAATGGTCATCTCTTTGTTGACTCCCTTTGCTGCCTGAGTGAATGTCAGCTCCATGTTGTACTGTCAGAGAGAATGAAGGAGCCTTTAATGCATCGCTCCACAGGCATTGATAAAATTGATCTACTAAGTCAGGTTAGCTGTAAGAAGCAAAAATAAAGGCTGCCATTTGCTTCAAGTATCCCACTGACCTCCTGTGGCTGATCAAATATGGCACCAAAGTCTCCAAACCCACGTCTTCCTGAAAATTCCCCAAAGATCTTGCGGAAGAGCTCCTCTGGGTCCACACTGCCTGCTTGTCCAGACCAGTAATGCTGTCCTCCTGCACCAGCCTGACCAGCGTCAAAGCCAGCTGAGCCATATGTGTCATACTGTCTCCTCTTACTTTCATCACTGAGGACCTGAGAAACACAGAGCAATGTATTAGCACTGGAAGACATGACAATATAAAAGAAAACCCGTACTTGTGGGAACAAATATTAAGTTGACGGGTCAAGTGAAAACGCAAGTAAATACAAACCTCATAAGCTTCAGCCAGCTGAGCAAACTTTTCCTTGGCTTGTGGGTCATCTTTGTTGGTGTCAGGGTGGTACTTTTTGGCCATCTGATGGACAACACACACAGTGTTAAGAAACTGCTGCAATGATTGATCAGCTGGGAATCAATATAAACAATAAACAAGCCAGGGAGTAACAGACCTGGTAGTAGGCTTTCTTGATCTCATTCTGGGATGCTGTGCGAGGTACCCCAAGGATCTGGTAGAAGTCCTGCTTGCTGCTAGCAGGGGCACTTGTGTGAAAGGATAATGTGTAAACAGCGTGGGGTGATTTAAAACCTGAAAAAAAGGATGAAAACAAGAGCAAAATGTTAATATAGAAGCACATAGCTACATTAAATCTGCATAATTGTATCACATAATAAGGCAATGCACAAACCGTGCCACAGCTCAATGGGCTTGTCTGTGTTATTATTTACATGTAGTGAAGTTAACAGAAAGTCTTAACCCAAATTCTGGTAAAGCTGTAGATGTGTGCCAGGTAACGGTAAGCTGTCTGACCACACCACAAGAAATACTCTAACTCGACAACGTCAAACCAATGACTGTAAATAAACATTAGCAAGACAGATGTCATCATATTTGATCAACAATCCCCTCAATGCTAAAGCTAATGCGGTTCTAACAGGCCTTTGCTACAGGGTCTTCTCGTCATTTATGCCCGTTATAATCAATATCAAGCTAACTTAATTCAGTTGTCTTTGACTGCGTCACGTTAATACCCAAATAGGTTCAAAAACTAGCCTAGCCTAGCTTAGCCTAGCCTAGCAAGACTCATATGGCAACGCCACCACTCGCCTGACAGCGCTCTCAATGTCACCGGTTTCCCTGCTCCGCCGCACACCCGGCTCCCTCCACTCCACACTTTCTCCGCACCCAACGTAGAGATAGTGCGGACGGCTCCATGGCCACTGCAGACAGTGACACCGGCGGCCCGGCGATGTCCCGAGGACACGATGACTGTGATCCAGCGTGAGGAGCAGCGAGCAGCTGAAGACGCCATCATTCCTTCCCAGTCCACCTCGCCGGACGCACTGCGCATGTCCGGGAAGGAGTGAGCGTCACCGAGAGCGACCAAAGATTTCCAGTTCCTTCAAGATAATGCACCCTCAATAAACAAAAAAACAACTGGAGTTTATCACTTTAGTTTAGATTGTCTTTTTTCCGTCTTGTCTTTTTTTAATTTCATATCATAATGGCAAAATTTTATTTACATATTCTTACTTTCGTTCTGTCATATTAATAGACAATTAATAATTTGAATTTCCTGAATATAATGTGAATGTTGTTGCACAGTTGCTGAGAATGAAGCGGAAAGATAAGTTAGTATACTGTACAGACAATTGAAGGATGCAGCAAATGCACAAACTCGTTTAATAGATGCATTAAGTAATTAAGTAGTTAATTCAACGTGTTGCTACAACTAGCCTATTAGTCTACGTGTTAAGTGCAGCAGTGTGAGAGTAACGGTAGTCACATACCAATAAATAAACCGAGAGGCTACGGCGGATGCCAGTCAAAAGTTATCATGCCCAGTGACCATAACAATCACAAATGACAATCAAGAAGGATACACGTGTTTTAAGTTACCGTGCACCACCAGTCGCAGCTCAGGGTGGTGTGTATCCCTGAGTGGCCGGAGAACTCCTCCCTTTCGGGAAGCGTTTATGCACAAAGCGAGCGCACACTGCCGGGCTGTCAGCTGTAGCGGTTGCGGGAGCGCGGTGCAGAGAACCAAGCAGAGGAGACACCCGGAAGACACGAAACGCAGTGTGAGAGGGCAGCATGAACCGCTTTAAGACTTCCAAATACAAAAACACCACCCCGAAGGTCGCCAAGAAAGACGTGAGTAGCTCGCCAGCGTCTGGGTAGAGCCAGAATCCCCAGCTAACCTTAGCAGTTGGTTAGCTGTAGTGCTAAAGCGGTGTTTTGGGGGGAACGCCTGCCTGCGCGTGAGGGATGTGGAACTTCCTGCATCTGGACGGCTGCAGAGCACCGAGACAAATGCAATCTGACAATCTGAACACACACACACACACACACCACTCGCAGTCATGTGAAATCTGTGAGCCCTGGTTGCATGCATTGCTCCGTCATAGCGTCATACAACAGCTTACTGAGTGTTGTCATTCAGTAGTAGTAGTAGTAGATAGTATTATTACCCTTTTCTGTAGTAGCTGTCCTGCAGGCTGCAAGAGGCGGCTTGTCTGGACTGGACCTGAGTGCCTCGCATTCAAACCTGACATTTTTTCCCTCATCCTGCTGGACTTATTTGTGTGAAGCTACACTGCCTGCAGCTCCGCTTGCTCAAGTGCATTATATAATATCCTGTAGCTTTGTGTTTTTTTGTTTTTACTGTGGCTGTAAAATGCCTGGCATGTACCTTTACAGACAGTGGATGGTCTTGCTACCTCCAATCTCTGCAAAGGATCTGTAGCACGTGGTGCTTTGTTGTTGTGAATGTAGAGTAGTAGCCCAGGTAATATGCAGGGTTGTAGCTGTTCCACCCTGGAAGCCACATGACAGGGAGAAGATGCAGCAAGGAATGATTGTAAGAAGAGAGGTGGGTTTGCATAGATTGAGAGAAGTGCAAGCAAAGAAGAGTTTTCATTTATTCATTTACTTAGGATCCAGAACAGTTTCAGTCTTCTACACTTTCTACAGTTGTCTAAGAATTTATACATAAATGTTATATTCCCCCAAACACACATTTTGATTCACAGAGATTTTTATAATAATTACAAACCTATTATTAAAAAGTGTCTTTAATATTATCCATGCAGGAGATGATACTCCTTTAGTGAAGGGGTATTTGTTGTCCCGCCTCTGTCTTCTTGCCTTTCTTGTCTTGTCGTTGATGTTATGAAAGAGATTTTGAAAGTTTTTATGTTCTGCCGTGCAGGGGGCCCTTCCACTTCCTCAACACTTTGCTGATTCAAAAGTACTTCAGTGTGTGTGTGTGTGTGTGCGTGCTCTTTGTACTCTCAACTTGAGCCTTCCTGTTTATGTCGTTTCTTTGAATCTGTTGCGACAGCAACTTGATCGCTTGTGCTCTTTAGCGCTTTAGCGTAATGAAACAGACAACCTATGTTTTTCTTGAATTCCACAGTGTGGCTTGCTGGTATGCTCCTGTTTGCACATGCAAAGTATACACTTGTTAATATACAGAGTCCGATGTACTTTATGTTGTGTTGTCTCATCCCAAATGTCTGTATGCGTTATCATATCGCATATACTTTTGTGCTCTTTTACTAGTGTTCTCTATGTCTTAAAAATGCAGGGATGGATCAACAATGTCCGTGCTGGTTCCTTCGCCTGCCAGGGCAACCACATCACAGCAAACTCCAAGCTGGTGGCCTTCCGCACCGAGCAGGCTGGTAAGGCCATAAAAGCGTGGTCAACTGGTTGTTTGATGCAAACAGAAGGATCCGCTATTATAGTTTAAACCCAGATTTCCCCTCACAGTGCCCATAAGGGATGATGCCCCTGTTTGTGTATGTGTGATGTTTCCCATGTTTGCAGGTGGAGGTATGCTGGGCCTGTCCTCAGTCAAACCTGGTGCAGATGGCCAATGGACAGTCACTCAGATTTCCTGCCACTCTGGTAACCTTCTGCATATTCTGTTTGCTCATTATTTTATTGCTTTGTCCATGTCCCAATCCCTTTGTATGAATATTATTGTGTTTTTTAAGAACCAGTCACATTGCTCTGCTTTGCTTAGAAATTAAATTAATCAAGACAGCTGTGTCTCGGTTGTAATTTATATACATTATATATGCACTTCTTTTCCTTCCTCTCTGACAGATTTAATGACTGACATGGACTTTTCCCCCTTTGATGAGAATCTCCTGGCAACATGCTCTGCAGATGAGACGGTGAGCTCCTCAGCATCGTCTTCTCGTCTGTCACTATTCTGTTGTAGAGGTGCACTCTCCATCCTCTTAGGCGTTGTTATTGTTCCTGTCAGGAGTATAAATGCAATATGAACCGTCTCAGTTTTGGTAATATAAACCTTTTGAAGACTCCCTTCTCTCAGCACATTATCCTCAGCCACAGATCCCCTGGCTTGCTGTAAATCGCTGAGTGTGAGTCTGCATCTCCAGACATAGCAGCTTGGTTCACCTCAGAGACCTCTGTACACACAACTACACCACTGCCACACCAACACACACACCTATAGCACACAAACTGCAGTGCTGAGCATTACATTACATTGCAGTCATTTAGCAGACGCTTTTATCCAAAGCGACTCACAATGAGTGCATTCAACATTGACATATACCCAAAAATGCAGGAAGTAAACAAGTATATAAATGTATAAATATAAATGTACTGCGCATGGGAAGCTCACGCTCCTCATCATTTCCATCACGATGAAGCATTTTGTTTTCGTAGTTGGATGCGCAAGACCGTGACCTTTGAACTATAAGCCATGATGAAGTATAAAATTAAATATTTTATTTTATTTCATTTTACCTCCATGTTTGTAAAGGTGAAGCTGTGGCGTTTGTGTGACCCAGAGCTGGAGCAGCCCAGCAGTCCAGAGCTGACCCTGCATCCAGGTCAGGGCAGGCTGGAGCTGGTGCACTTCCACCCCACCGCCTCCGGATTGCTGGCCATCGGCACAGCTAAGTCTCCTCTGATTTGGGACACCAGTCGGCAGGATGCACCTCTAGCAGGTAGCTACAGCTGGCTACATGCCCTACACACACACACACACATTTGTTTGTGCTCACAGATGACAAAAAATACTTGTGTCAAAGTCTTTGTTGCACATTCTGCACTGTCTGTTACATTTAACATTTCAGTACTTGTTAGTCATTAATGTATGTTGTGGGCTGTTTTGTTCATGTGTGTAACCTGAATATATATATTTAAGGAGGTGTGAAGTGGTTGGTGTCCTTTGTTTTGTTGAGTTTTCTTTTTTTCGTTGGGGACTGTCTGACTGACACTGCCTACGTTTTACAGCCCTGTGGCTCTGTCTAATTGCCGGAGCAGCAGAGGTAATGTTTTGGTTTGCAGTTCTGGTCCTAGTCTCCCCAGACTGGCCTCAGGATATTGTCACTATCCTCTGGCCTCACTCCCCCCCTCCCTACACACAAACACTGCAACCTCCCCTGCCCCCCATGCCATGACAGCTAGCCTGGCTGCTGCTGCTCACTGCTGATCAAACCTTTCGTGAACTGTACCTCTTGTCTTACATCACCCTCATTTTTCATTCATATGCGGTTGAGGAACAGGATCTGATTGATAATCTGTATTGCAATGAGTCCCTGTGGATGCTATTTTTTTTTATCTCTACTAATATCACGTCATGTGTGTAACTGTCTTAAGTGCATTTTTCATCTCGTTTTTATCTGTTGCTATTGGAAAATGAAGCAATTCACACAAGGGGCGCTGTGCTCACTTATAGCACTGCCAGCTATTACACAGCTCATAACTTCTCTCATATGCATAGACTGTATGGACATGTGACCCGTTATTAGTGTACATCTCCCTGTTTTGGTGTGCTGTTGTGCGTTTTCATAACTTTGTACTTTGTGGCTTCATTTCTTCCCTGCCATGTCAATCTGTGTTCAATCTTTGCATTATAACATTTTTTTTCCTTTGTTTTTTTCTTTTTTTTGTCTGTGTCTAACGAAAGCTTTGTGTCTCTCGTCCTTTTCTCCTTTTACGTCTCTAATGATAATGTGTGTGTCTGCAGTTCTGGAGGAGCACAGTGACCAACTCCACAGTCTGAGCTGGAAACAGGATGGCTCCCTGCTGGCTTCCTCCTGCAAGGTGAGCAACTTGTAGGAGTTTGCCTATAACTTTAAAGGCTCTAGTTTTGATTGCTGTAGTTGCGGCTAGTGACCACTAGATGGAGCCAGTGTCCCATAATTAACGCAGTGTGCCTCAAATTGACCACTACAGCCCCTTATCTGTTTATGTGGAGTTTGAGTTGTCAGGATCAGAGGTGATGCTCATAAACAAATGGTGCGGGTAACCACACACACTGGATTGGGAATTAGCCAGCAGTTCTTTTACAAGGGGGAAAAAGGGAATAAAATTGGAAAGCCCTATGACGTAAAACACACAATAGCCAGTTTGTTTTAGTATCGCAATGGTGATGACAAAGCAGTTAAGGAAATCTTGGCTGAGGTTTGATAGAGGGCCTGTGGAGGTTGGAAACTCTTGCAACTTGGCAATTACAGCACTAATAAATGCACACGCCTGCGTTTGGAGGATGACGACTCCATCATGGCTTTTGTTTCGTCTTGACCTCACCTGACCCCTCAAATCTCAATTCCCAGGCCCCCGATGTCCCTTTGAACCTGACCGTCCCTTGTTGTGAGTCTAATCAGGAGCCGAAGAGGAAAACTCTTTTGACATGTACAGTAGTTATGCGGTGTACAAGGAAAATGCTAAGAGGAGAGAAAGTCTCCCTGGGTTTTTTTTTTATGTGTCCATATGGCTTCGTTCTCATTGGTGTCATCAGGAAATAATCACAGTGCTAGGAGGGCTTTCCATTAAGTCGTTAGTATGTTGTATAGTAGGAAGGAGGGAGCTGGTATGCGTTTAAGAACAGCGGGCAGAGAAATAGGGGGTTTATGTGTTCCATAAATATATTTTGTTTCTAAAAAAGAGCTTTCTCTGTTGAATTCACAAGCGGACTGATTGACGTGAAGATGAGACAAAAGCCTCCGGTTTACACTTCAGGCAAAACATGACAAGCTAATTGTCATGTTGTTTCAAACAGAATAAGCTTTGACACAAAAAAACAACCACATGCGTGTAGTTAATTAGTATGCTTGTCAGGCCAGTCCCCCTTGTTTGTCTATACTCTGACAAGTAAGAAATTACTCCACCCATCACATGCTCCGTCCGCATCATGACGTTTACTTTGACAGGATAATCGCGCTCACCAGATCAACTTCAGCCTTCGTCCGGCCTGACAGAACAAGGCAGCTTGGGGGAAATGTGAACCAAGACCAGAACAGGGGGCCTCTGAGGCTTTTACCCTTTTGGGCTCTGGTGTTATTTAACCCAAAAGACCCCTTTCAATCGCTTTCAGTCCAGCTTATTAAAGCAAATAGGGCCTGCCAACATGTGGGACCAATCCCTGTTCCTCCTGTTGGGTAAACATTGGGGGACAGGTTCAGGGTGGGGGAAGATGAAGGGGAGACCACCGACCCGAGGAGCAGGAATCGCGACAGGCCCCATTTGGACCTGGAGAGATGTATATTTATGACTTATACTTGGGAGGAGAAAGGAGCCATTCAGATTAGGGATGAGGGAAATCTACAGGTAGTATGAGCAGTACTGTAGGAAAGCCTCTGTTTATCTGAATGATGGATGGGCCTGGGTGTTGTGCTGCTTATATGTAATAAGGTGTTGCTGGATTTATGATCCACAGTCCACCTTTATTTTAAAATTATTATTATTATTAAATTCCGTTCACATTTTGCCATTTCATCCTACATTGTGTTATGCATATGAGAGCGATGGATGTGAAGAGTAAGATACAATTGAAGAAAGCATCCTGCAGTCCTGCATTGATGGCCACAGCAGGCTTGATGCTGGTAACCATGGGAGATAAGAAACAGGAGAGTGGCAGCGCAGTCTGTTTGATGAGTGGCTGTAGATTCCCATCGACTTTGCGTGTTTACATATATGTGAAAGTTGTGTGCAGCAGACGAGCGGTGAAAACTCATTAACGGCAGCTTGAGAATGAGGCTCCGTCGCTCTGATTGAACAGCTGCCATGTGCGGACACACACGTGCAGCACAAACACACAAATGCGTACACTGCTCTCCTGGTCCTTTCCATCTGTGCATTTATGAGTTGATGTAGTGTGTGTGTGTCTCTGTGTGTGTGTGTGTGTGTGTGTGTTTTCTTACATTACTGTCTGATCCTTTGGCTTAGGCCAGGTCACAGAGGCCTGAAGAGGGCATCATATTTGTGGGCAGGCAACACACACACACACACACACACACACACACACACACACAAACACAAACAGAAAAAAGACATTACAAATAAACACTGTTTGCTATTCAGGCTAACAAATAGTGTATAAAACCAGTTTAGTTTCATGAGAGGTGTAGAATTAAGAGGCACTGAAACACTGACTGTTGTTGTATGTATAAAACGCTGGATGTCGTTTGGCTGAATGTTACCGAGTCTGTATGTGTGTGTGACTGTGTCACTGCCAGCCTTCTGATTTCATTTGACATATATCTGTGTACGTGTGTGTTTGGTTTAGTGCACGCCCTTTCGCTTACTACCTGCCGCTGCGATCACAGTCACACAACAGTATTGTGTGGCACGGCTACAGACACACATGTCTCGGTCACAGCCTGATCCCATAAGGTTCCATTTCCTCTCCGTCATAGCGGAACCCCTCTGATTGGCTGCTGCGATTGATTGCGTGTTTGGACTGGCCGGGGTCAAGGCACACAAGGCCGTGGCGAGGTCACGACAAATCAGTGAGATCGCACTGATAAATACAGAAACCTAACCCATGCTGTTCTTTATCTGGATTAAAACAGCAGGACTAGAATGTTTCCAGTGTTTAATGTTCATATCACCGTTTCTATTATTATTATTATTATTATTATTATTATTATTATTATTATTATTATTATTATTATTATTATTATTACAGCTGATCCAAGAGGCACTTATTTCTTTCCCTGGTCTTTGTGAGAACCTTAAATCACATTGACATTGCATCTGTTCTTGGACCTTTGCACTTTATACTCTCATGCCTCCCTGAGGAAATGTTACAGACAACCACAGACACAACCTCCACATGTTGTTATTATTATTGCACAGTTCAACACTGGGCATGTGAAGATCCCAAGTTGCCAACTACCTACCACACATGTGATTTAAACAGGAGGCTGTTGAGTTCACATTGATTTTTAACTCGCATTTAATTTATTCCACATAATTTGCTGTTTTTCCATCCTCTGTAGGACAAGATGTTGCGGGTGTTTGACCCCAGAGCACAGTTGACACCTGTTCAGGTAAGTCCTCTAATAATGGCGTCACCGCACTCTTCTTCTCTAACATGTGATGTCGAACTGGTTCAACAAATCCGAAAATGCAGATCGTGTCATATGAGTGGAAAAAGGCTGGGTCCCGGTCGCTCCACGGCCATTTACTGGAAGCAGGATATTTTTTTCCACACTGCACTTAGTGATAAACATGTTGACGTTAACCCAGAGAGCTCACCACTCTCTCTGTGATTCATCCAATCTTGATTTATGCACACAAGTTGCCCTTTTTCTCTTCCCACGTTTTACCCATCCCACAGTAAACCAGTATGACCATGAACCTCTCCAATCACGACACTCCTTTTTTTTTTCTCCCCCACTATTGGAACTCAGTCACAACCAGTGAGAAAGAGGCGTGGTTGAGGGGAGATGACGACGAGGCGGGTCGTTAGTAATGCAAATATTCTCATACGTTTTCAGTGAGGAAACTCTCATAGTGTTTTAATTAGTGAGATCCTCAGTCTGCCTCGGCCATTGGACTTTTTTTCATTTGTAAATACAAGTCTTCTGCCAAAGAAACAAATATAAGGAATACCTGGAAGGAACATCACTCTGTATAGATGCTACGTGTGCAGACTCAGTGTGTGTATGTGTGTGTACATATGCTTCCCCTTGTGTTGTTCTTTGTGTGTGTGTTTTAGTAACGTTTCACGCCTTCATCAAATGCGTTTTGCGTCAGAGGCGCTGAGGTCACTGAGTGGCAGGCAGGAAGCCAGCACTGGGAAAGGTGCACGTGGCTCATTTTCTTTGTGGCACACTTACAACTGTAATCCCTGAACAGAACAGTGTGCGAGCGCCGTGCATGCGTGACTGTGTTTGCTGAGCTGCGATGAGCCGAGTCAGCTGGCTCCTCTCCAGTGTTGGAACCTGCATGTTTACAGCAGGTGTATCACTTTTGGTGTCCTTACATTACGCTGCTCTTCAGTAGCCTTTTTGACTCGCATGCATTGCAAGGTCTTTCTCATTACACATGCACTGCAGACATGAATGCATCACTTTTTAACAGTGCCCTAATACATATTCCCACTTCATGTTTAATTTTCTTAAATGGAGTAAGTAATTCAAATTAAATTGCACTCATTACATTTAAATCACCTTTGCTGCAACAGGGCCATAATTAGTTTGGATTAAATCCGTAATAGTTTGTCTGTATGTGTGTGTAATTGATGGTGGGGACGTGCTGCTGGAACATTTGAGCCAAGTTAATGCTAACTGCTTTTTTTTACGTCATCAGATAGTGAGCAACAGGAAGAAAGAAAAAAAATCGACGTAGGTCAAATCTGTGAGTCAGATTTATAGACGAGGGGTAATAGTTTCATATACTGTGGTGTTTAATGCTGACTCCCACTGCAGTCAGTCAAATCGACTAGAGCTTCTCGGCTCCGTGTGTTTTGTTTTCTTTTTTCTTTCTCTTTCTTCGCCGCTTTCTCATTAATCCTCCTGCTCTCCCTGGCACAGAGAGGAGGGCCGAGGAGGAGTGCAGAAGCCTGAGTCAGCAACTCAACTGCCCCGCTCTGCAAGCCACACATGGCTTCACCACCCCAAACCAAAGAAGAGCTAGGACCCAGATCAAAGTTATTAAAGGGTTGCTCTTCCCTTTTTGGCTCCGTGCTCTGCTGCTGTCTTGTTCGGCCCTGCTGTCTCGCTCAAACACACGAGCTCCTGCTGTGGGAGGCTTGAGTTTTAGTGGGCAGAGCTTTGCCCTGACAGTTTGTGAACTCTCTCTCTCTCTCTCTCTCTCTCTCTCTCTCTCTGTGGAGAGACAGGGGAACTCCGCCAATCCTATTAACGGCCCATCTGCTGATGGAGGGTATGCTGGGCACAGGCGATGACTTTTAAACACACTCAAACACGATCATTGAGTCATTTTGACTCATACTGTAGCAAAGTGTTAAGCGTTCTAATATTTACATGGAACCGCAAAGCATCGTTCAGCATCATAAAACATAACACAACATTTCACATTGCATCAGTGGTTGAAAAGAATGCCTCGTTGTGACTAATGCGAAAAACCCATCGGCGCGTTTGCTCCACTTTGCATTTTGATCAGTTTGTTGTTATGGATGAGATGTGATGCGAAGGGAAGACCAGCGTGGCCGCAATGTGAAAGGAGAGGGTGCGTGGAAGTGTCCAAACCACCGGTCCGTAACCTGACTGTGAGGTCCGGTCACATGTTCTCATCACGACTTTCTGGAGAGGGATATGTCACTAACGCTCCAGAACATTTTTTTCCCTGATCAGATTTAGTTGTCTGTTTGTTTTTGTCTCTCCCGCACATAAATCTCTAAAGTGCCATGTAACCCTAATCTAGTCATCACTCACATGCACTGAGGTGGTTTGCATGATTTTTTTTTTTTTTTTATACATTGTTGAATATTTGTAGTCAGTTTTAGACCACTGGCTCATGAACCCCTTTGTCCACTGGTGCCCTGGTTCCAGCCGTGGCAGCATGTCCGTGTGGGGCTGGCTCATCCCTGTGGCCGGCACCGAACTGGGTTCTCTTTTAGACAGGTGGGGTAAATATAGGCCTTAATTACAGCCCCGGTCTCGCTGTATTTTTATGGGAAATAAAGACTGTGCAGGGTAATTAAGGTCTTGGACAGAAGGAGCAGTATATACCGCATCTGTAATCAGTATGTGTGTGTGTGTCTGTGCGTGTATGTATTTGCACAAGCATACAGACGGTTGTATTTAGGTAGTTGCCACAATTGGGGGGAATGTGTGTCCGTCCATGTGGCATGTTTTTCCTGGATGTCCCAGCCTTGTTTTTCAGATTTGTAATTAGTTGTTGTCAGTTTTTCCTGTTTTTTTTTCTCCAAGTAAACATTTAAGTGAGTGAGTATGTTACATATATATTTCAACATATCTCTCCAATTAAGATTTTCAAATTCTGGCATGAAAAAATTTAAGGCTGTTTTATTAGACTGTGGTATTATTAAAACAGAATGTAGTCCAGGTATAAACTGTATACAGTGAATATTTGAGTGCCGTAGATAAATATATAAGTTAACATAGGTTTAAAGCGTTTTTTTTTTTTTGTCCCTCACGTTGCTTTTCTGGTCTCTGCCCTCCCTCCTGCCATAACATCCCTACACTGGCCTCATGTTTTTAGATGAGTTTCTTTTACATCTCCGTGCAGTCAGGCCTCCACCCTGCTTTCCTGTGCTGAGCTGCATGACTCCTCAGACCCAGCGCACAAAGGAGAGGAGAGCAGGCACATTTACTGACCTGCTCCCAATGGGTTGAGGTGTTTATGGAAGTGAAGACACGCGCCTTGGTGGACACTGTGTCTCCACTCCTCTCTCCCGTCTTATTGCATCTCCTCATCTACCCCTAATGCATTTGTATTCGCTGAGTGTGCGGTTCTGGATAGTGAGTGTGTGTCTGCGTGTATACCATGTGTGCTTCAAATTACAGTGCTGAAAATACCCCTCATAGTTTTGGGCCAGTGCTGGCCATGGAGCTGTCGATCTGTGGTCGGTGGAAGAGGAGGGAGACAGGAAAAGGGAAAAGTTTGCTGGACTTGGGGGCCAGATTCCTCTTTTTCAGCTCAAGCTTCTGCTGCTTTGGGTGAAATTAGAGAGGATCACGGGGCTGAAATGGGTTTGGGCTGCAGGAGAGAACGCTGGGCAGGGCCAAGGAAAAGTACAGCGGTTTCACTACTATAGGTGGCTGCGAGCTGCTTCTTATACCATCTTTTATACTCTGCCATAAATTAGACTGGCAGAGTCTCAACTCCCTGGTAGGTGTGTGTGTGTTGTGTGGGTGGGTGTCCTTACTTGGATTTCATATTACGTATACATAATAAACCATATTTTGCACATCTGTGTTATCTCTTGAGTCTCTGAATTCTTATAATTGGAAAAGTGTGTGTTTTGGAAGTGGGGCACGAGTGACCGTATGTGCCCATGTTCAAATGTCTCATTATGTGCAGTGTGTGTGCGTGTGTGTGTGTGTGTGTTGGACAAGCAGTACAATGAAGCTCTTTGACGGGAGCTGAAGAGTTTAGTTTTTCACAGATGTAAACCCAGAGGGAGAGCCATGAAGGAGAAACATTCCGAGAGATGACGTGAACTTAATTTTGCTTCTATATGCATGAGCTTTAAATCTGTACTTCACTTACGCTTGTCGACTCATAATAAGAGATAAGCTGAATTGAACTGGCTGGGCTATGTTTTATTCTATGTGGTACGCTGTCCCATAGATTTCTGTTTATTGTTAACCTAATTGTTGTGAAATGACGACAGGTCAGGGTCATGGGTCATGGGTCTTTTGTTTAACTTGTCAAAATCATCTTCTCAACATCCTTTTAGTAGCTATTTCAGTCCTGTCACAATACTTTCATCAGATCTCAGCTTTTATTTCTAACATTAAGTTTAACACATATTTGTTTTACTTGCATTTTTTATTTTTTGCTGTTTATGATACATTTACTGTTACATCATCTTTGATGAAACTAATACTCAAATATCATACCCTACCTAAACACAGCAGGCTGTGTGGTGGTGTGGGAGTCGTAAGGTCCAAAGGATTATCAAATAAAATGTGCATCTGTCATAAGTAAATACAACAAATGTGGAAATTCCTCCTGATGAAAGAATGATTGTTATTCTCTCGCACCGTCAAATTATTTATTTTCGCAGAATGTGAGTTCCTGCCAGAGAGGATTTTGATACTTTCCGCAGAACGGAGCTTGTTTAGAGATTGGAGAACGTCGGAGACCACAGGGATATGCAGTCAACATGGTTAAATGTGAATCATAGTGTCTATAAAGAACTGGAACTCATTCCAAGAATGTCACAGGCTTACGCAACACAAAAAACATTCTTCTGTGTTTTTAAAGTGAGCAGTGAGGCTTTCAGCTCTACAAGATGATAACGCCTTTAATTTATTTAATGCCTACATTCAGGTATGTGTTCCTGTATATGTGATGTGGCTATGAAACTGATTTCTACTACTAAAAGCGTGTTCAACACCAATTCCTCTTTTCAAAATGTAAACACGTCATCGTGGAAATATGCCTCTGTACACACACTGGCATTCTTTTCATAACGTTGTCGCGTCTCCGCCGAGTGTGCGACTGCATAAAGCGCGCGCTTTTTACGCGGCTGCGCACGGTAACATGTAAACCAACTTTACAAATATTGACATCGATGACAGGGAGACATTTCTTCTGTTTGCTTTTAATAACCTCTTTATGCACTCACATCCACGCCTGCTTATAGAAATCTGAAGTCATGACGGAGCGAAAAGACACCTGGCAAGACGTGTGTCTTTAATTGCGTCAAGGTCGAGCTGCCAATTAGCCCGGCTGATCCCCCTCTAACCTGTGTAAACCCTGTGACCTCTGACCTTCTCCGAGTCGATGAAACGTACCTGTGTGTTGAGTCTCTGTCATGCTGCGCCAGGTGCAAACATACCGTGCTCTGCATGAGATAATTTCTGCAAACCTGTTTTGTTTTTATGCACATACTCCGTCTTCTCTCTCCATCTCGCTCTCTCTCCCTATCTTTTATTCTTCTTTGTCCACTTTTTCAATTACTCCTTTGTGCCTGTATCTTACTCCACTGGAGAAATGGAGGGATCAAGACCTGGTAAAATCCAGTGGTTAACTCATGCCAGATGTGTGCCCCCCTCCTCCCCCCACGGTTCTTTCTTTTTTCCTTTCTCTCTCCATTTTTCAGCTCCCTGTGTTACTGGCCTCCCCCCCTGCCAGTGTTAGTTAGAGTTGCAGGAAATCTGGCATGGCTGACAGTAGTCTCTCCTAATGAGGGGGCAGGATTTTTCTTCTTCTGGACAGCTCAGCAAACCAGTGGCATAAATCTGGGTATTTTATTTGCTTGAAGTAGATGTTTTTTGTCTCAGCTGTGACTGATCCAGCATCGTTTTTATGACTCCATCTTGTGCGAGTAATTTCTTTTTGTAAATAAAGAGGTAATCTTGTCATGGGTTTGGTTTGATGTAATTACTTTTTTTGGTCTTGATGAGGGTTTGTGTGATTTAGCTTTTGCCACTTCAGCTAATAGACAGCGTTTGTCTGTTTGTGTCTCTGTGTATGTGTATTAACTGATGACATGACTTTTGTCATCGTGGCAAAAGTCTGATCTTTGCAGCAAGATGTTTGTGTGTGTGTTTGTGCGGTGGCGAAGGCAGGATTCAGCAGGTGGTGACTGCAGTCTTTGCACATGTGTATTGTTTGGAGGCCTCATTAGTGAGCTTGTCTTAGGTTTCAACTAATTAGGCATCTACACACACACACACACACGCACAAACACATGTGGGTGACACCTGGAACCGATGATAGATGCCAATGAGCTCTTTCTCCTGCTCCTTCCTGATAGTGAAGATTCATAATCGTGGGAATTAGTCTCCTTCAGATGTCATATGTTGTCACACGTCATATGTTAAAGTTTAAGGATGATGAGACAGATAATAATCACAATAATTAATGAAACCTTCCACTGGCAGCAGCGATTCCACATCGGCATGTCACAGCTCCAATGTGACTTCACCTCGGTTTGCCTTGTGCATCTCCGCTTCCCTTTTCAGGAATTACAATATGGCTTTAATCAGCATCTGCACTTCATTGCCCAGATAATTCATTTTATTTAAAGCAGCAAATTGTGTCTCTGTCTTTACTTAAAACTTGGCCAAAGTCTGATGCTCGTGAAGGTCTTACACGTGCAGGAAGAATTCAGTCTCCTTTTTGTTCTCGTCGCAGGCAAAACATCACGAGGTGTGAATTGGCACAGTTTTCATCCGGGTTTTTAATCATTGGTATCCGTTGTTGTTTTACAAATGAACGGTTAGTGTGGTTTATTTGTTAAGTGTGTGGTTTTGGGACATGCATGTAGCTGAAGGCTACAGGTGCTGTTTGTCTAGGGTGTCAGGGTTGTGGCAGTGCGCGTCTGACCTATGTTGGTCATCATGGTTAGCCGAATATATACAAGACATGATGCTATGTGCCTGTGATATTTTGTTAAAAGTATGTTTTGGACAGATTTGTACTTTAAAGCATAAGCTGACATCTTAGATTGTCTCATCTTTTTACAGTAGGACACAGTGAGAAGAGCAAGTGTACTTTACTTGGCTCGGCTCGACCAGCTGACCTTACTATGACCAACCACTGGTGTTATTTCAATTATCCTGTCCCCTCCGTATGCGCGCTTGCTCATGCTGGTGGTCAGCCAGTTTCCATTATTTCAGCAGTCTATAGCATCTGCATTTATTAAAAGTAGCAAAAACGCTTGCTATGATCCAATTCTGGAATATCCTTGTGGAACACAATGGTAAATGAATCATTTTCTGGAAAAAAAAAATAAAATGGTTTATATTGCGATTATAATTAAATATAATTGGCACAACAGTAGAACAGATTAAGCTCCATAATTGCAAAATGGTGTTTTACTAGAATTGAATAAATTCTAGCCATAAATCACTGTTGGCATCTGAATGAGAGAGTGCAGATGGAAGAAATGTGCAAATTATAATAATAACAATGAGTACGAAATGAGGTTAAGTACATTTTAATATGTGACCACTGTCAAAATTGGTAAAATTGGTTTCACCACACTGACTATTTTTTTCACTATACACATTCCCACTCAGCTGATGAAAGTAGGGTAAACTGACTCATCAGTCAGTAACAATCAGCACTTATTATGTGTGTTGTGTGTGTGTGTGTGTGTTGTGTTTTAACACAGCCCAGTGAAAATGACTCCCCCCATACTGTCACTCGGGGGGTTATTTTAGAGGAATGCAGCGTAGTCCAGCGCAGCTGCTGTTTACCACAGGCTATGACTATAGGACACAGGTGTGCATACCTGGATTGGTGTTGAACGTTTTTCTTCTCGGAGGGCCAAAGAGAATGAAGGGAGGGAGCTCTGTAACCTAATGAGTTTATTAAAACATGGAAATAAACAAGGATGGGGGCCCAGAAATCTGGCTCACACACACACACATCTTATACACGCCACATCCTTTTCCAAGGAAAGCCAGCGTGGCACGTCTTTTACTAATTGAGCTTCTTTAACCAAACAGGTTCTGCGACAATCTGTGGTTTCATGCAAGAGGTCCACCCTGAGTAAATCTGTTGAGTGTTGGAGTGAAGTTAGCTTTGGAGGGCCTGTCACCCTTAGGTAACTCTCTGCAAAGCTGTGTGAAGGAGATAGAGCTGTTTCTTAGAAAAGTGTCAATGAGGTAATTAATCAAACTGTCAGTCAGCCGCACCATGATCTGCTGCTTCCTGTACAAAGTACGGGCACATTGAAATTTTAAATGATACCTAATGTGCAAAAAAGCAATAAATAAATAAAAGTCTCAGCGTTGGCTAGTAGGTTATTTGACGTATCTAATTGTATGTTATTAATCACTTCAGACTTCTTCCATTCATTATATAATTGATTTTTAATACGATTCATTTGTCACATCTCTGAAGTTCACACTTCCATTCCAGCAAACAAATAGTCGATTAAGAGAGGGCGTAAAGCAAAAAAAGAGCCTCCAGTATTTACACAGTTTGGAGGATTCAGTGACTGTACACAAACGAGACATGAACGCGACATGCCTCGCACACATGTGGCTCATGAGCGTGTCCCACCAAAAAAAAAAAAAAGAAAAAGAAAAAAGAAACACGCTTCTATACAAAAGCGTGAGGGTACTTTGAAGATGTGAAGCCTCTGTGATGTGGCTTCAGGCAGGGTTAAGGCAGCCAACTGTATCCGTTGCCATTTCTGAAAGAGCAATAAATGACAGCAGGCACTTGAAGGGCTGCGTCGGACCGTAGGGACTGAGGAGCTTCGCCGTGTCGCCAACAGTTTTGAGTCGCTGTGTGGCGTGTTGAGAACAGGTCTGGCGTGCAGATTCTCATCGGTCCCCGATATCTCAGTTCTTGCTGCCGTCAGCATCATCATCACCCGTCCCGCTGTTATTTGTGCTTTGTCCTATCCTTTTGGATTTTGAGGACAGAGCCACTAAGTGCATCTCTAAAACACCCATTGCTCAAACCTCAACCACAATAACATCACCAAACATGCATTGGTTCCCTTGGACTGGAAGGTGGGTTTGGGCAACTCAGCGGTCCTGTTAATTAACCGACCAGCTCCGATCCAACCCCAGTTGGGTTTTCATAGAGACATTAGACACTGTGCTGTTGGTCCCAAAGTGTGGTGGATTTGGGTCAAACCTATTGTCTTGCTGGCCCTAGAGAGGGGTTACCACAGCCCGGGCTAGCACAGTTGGCCGGTTGGATCACTCACTGTGGCCACATGGCGCAATTAGCACTGAGGTTCAATAATCACAGTCATTCGACCACAGAGGCTTTCCTTTCACCTCACACGCCAGTTAAACTGATTTGTTTGCCCAGCCTTTTACCAGAAGTCGGCCTCACTGCGCCCGAAACACTGGGAACTAGTTGAAAATATTGTTAACATACCTATGTTTATTTCTTGACTCTACGAATGCTACTATCAAGTTAATGTAATCAAAGGACTATTACTTTCACCTCTAATATAGAATAAGAAAGGTAACTGTTCATGAGGAAGGTATCTGAAGAGCATACCATTGCTGTGTCCGAAATCGCCCAGAACCCCTACTCCCTACTCCCTATATAGGGAAATAAATGTAGTGCACTATGTAGTGAGCTCAACAGAAAAATCTTTCGGACACTCCTCTCAGCGTCGGTAATTACATCATCGCTGTCGCACAATTAAAACGTACCACATTATTGTCGTCTCACAAAATACTTGTTTGTTTACCACTGCATTTTTATAAAATTAGAGGCTTTTGATTACTGTCCTGTACTTTTTATTTTCGTATTTTGTTATATTTTATAATATTTATGTATATTTCCCTCCCGTCCGTCCGCCATTTTCACTTCCGCGCAGCCCAGAGAATTTCTGGCAATGCATGATGGGATATCTTGCTCCGGTTAGTGACCATCGGATGTTCACTACATTTCGCGGTGAATTGTGGGATACATTGAGTGCACTATATAGTGGACATGCTATGATCCCTAAGCTTTCGGACACCACTACAAAATGGCGTGCTCACTATATAGTGCACTATATAGGGGTTAGGGGGCGATTTCGGACACAGCCCCTGTCTTTACTGCCCTACATCACCATTCATGTATTATATATTTTTCTTATCTGTACAAACTACACATCTTATACTGTATGTGCTGTATGTCTCCTCCCCTCTCGCTCACTGAATCTTTGTTCTTTTCATTTCTGACATCTGCTGTTCATCAGGGAATTGGTCTTATGTTAAACCCTCCCTTTTTTTTCATCCACCTCCTTTTCCCTCCGTTTTGGTTTATTTTTCCTTTGGGTAGAGTGATTTCCGATGCCGGTACGTTTTCCCGCCCTCTTTAAACACAGGGTGATATTTTTTGCTGCAGCTAATCAGTGGCAATCGCTTCTTTTTTAATTTGTTAAACAGAAATGTGTAAATATTGACACAATATAAAAAGTCATAAATTGGTCGCACACGCACATTTTTTTCGTGTAATGCATTTGCATTTTGATTGTATTCAAATTGCTGCTTTTGTCAAATACAAGGCAAATATTACGCAGTAAAAGATTTGTTTATGCTTCAGCCAATCACTATGCACCATAGTGGTTTACCTGACTGACAAATTCATCTCTAGGTCAATAGGGTCCATCGACGCTGCTCTGTCTCCACAGATGTAGCGTAGCATACCCAGCAGGACTGCACCACCAACATCCTCAAACATGACTAGAATCATGTTCCAGTTTATTTTAATTCCTCAAACGTGTAACGTTAAGCTGCCTCTAATTGGCCTAAAGTGATATCACACTGACTATTTATCTTTTGACATTTGCTCAGATGTCACATTCGGAAAAACTTTTTTTTTAACCCTTATTATCGTTCACCCCTGTTTAGTTTCCATCTGCGTCCCCTCTTTACCTCATTTAACCAGACAATGGAAGGAAAAAAAAAAGAAAAAAACTTCTGGGTATCTCATTGTACTTGGATACTATATTTAACTGGGAATGAATCCAGTTTGTATCACTGGACTCTGGAGAGCTGCAGCTTGCTCACCTGGTGTCTGCAGACTGGACCTGGTCCTGCACCTGTGCTCTTTGACTCGCTGGATTTACATTGCGGCTTGTTTTTAGTGCACTGCGAGTCTCATTTGCTGAGACAAAGGAAATGAGATGGGGTAAAGTGACTCTCGGAAAGGCAGTGGGGAAAAAAAAAGATGATGGCAGTAACAGTCTGTAAAGTGAATCCTGAAGTAATGTTTGAAACTTTAAGTTACAGTTTGGTTGTATTTCATTTATTGACACCTGACCTGTGACCAGGTGTGTCACTTATCAAAAGGATCACTTTTTAGGTTCTTGCTATTACAGCTGCACCAAGGGGTTTACTCCATGTTGTCATTCCCTGAAATTACACATCCTGCCCTGCTCCTGACCTCCCACATTAATTTTCATCTTCCGGAATGAAGAGAGCAGAGAAAGGAACATTATTGGAAAAAATAGAAAGGCTTGTGGCTTTTGGAACGTTTGAAGACATCAGTGAAAAGTGTAGATGGTTCTGATTAACGGAGAAAAAGTTGCAGCAGGCCGCCGAGGAAATGAAAGAATGAAACGGCCAGTTTGATTTTCATCTCCTAACCTCCACCCCCAGTTTCACTCTCCTTCTCCCCCGCTCTCTTTCCGTCTCCTACTTCTAGAAGCCGGTCTGCCTCCGTCAAATCGGAATTACATTCGAGATAGTTAACCCTGTCTCAGAGACAAAACCCAAATGGGCCGTGAAGACAGAATGGAAAGGGGGGGGGGGGGGGGAGAAGCTGCAGGGGGGGGGAAACGCGGTAATTACTGAAAAGACTAATTAACCATGGATGAAAAGACCATGAGAGATTCTGTTTCGGGGGCGGTGAAAGCTGCGTGGCAACAGCTGTTGATCAGAGAGGAAAAGATGAATCTGTGACGAGTGGAAAGATGTAAAGGGCAGATAATGAGGAGCGGGTTGAGGAGATGAGTGGCGGCGTTTAGGGCTATGCATGATGTAGTGTTGTCTGTATATTTAAAACGGAGAGAATCAGGTAAAGAGCTAACCACCATTTGTTGTTATAGTACTGATTAAATTCTGCAAAAAGGAAACCTGAGCTTGAGCATATGTTAGCAGGAGCATTAAACTGACACTTATCTGCTCAAAAACACATATTATCTGACGAGACGATCTGACACTGTATTATATGATAGGAGTGGACGAAGTAAAGGAAAATAAGCACTTGACCTACCAGCGCACTGCATTCATTTCCGCACCACCGATGGTCACTGTTAAATACCCTATTGAGCCGATATACACAAAGAGGCGGAAACAGACAGGAGTCAGGAATAGTGACAGAGAGAGAGAGATGCTGGGATTGTGATAGTTCCCATATGTGCACGCAGACACCTGATATTCATCCTGGTGGGTGAATCAACATTCTCCGTGGGTGACACAGATGTGCGCGCCGTCTGTCGAAGTTCACAAGTTAAATAGCTGAGGGTGAAGAGACAGAGGGAGACGGAGCGATCCTCATTTGTTTACATTTGGAGCGGATATTTAATAGACCCATGATCCCATAATTGAGTAGACTGCTGACTGGCACTTATCCGCATCAGCATCTTGGTCAGCAAAGGTTTTTTTTTTTTTCAACCCCAGTTGAAACCTCGTCTGGTCCCATTTGCCACAGCCAGCAAAACATTACTATTTTTTTGGTTCTTCTTAAGTGCTGTCTTTATAGCTGTTCATCCCAGTCTGTTATTTTCACTGTTGAGCAGACTGAAAAATATTTTGTCTCCCTTGATACCGACACCTGTGTCGGTGATATTCTTTTCCCAGATGTGATGTAATTTCCTCCGCTTCCTTTATTGTGTGCGAGCCAGTCATTCGAGCAGGGCTAACTTATTTTTTTTACACCTCCTGTGCGGATTCTGTCTTTGCTCTTCTGTGCCGGATCCATCAGGTTGAGTCCTTTGTTGTGCTGCCTAAGAAAACATTTTTCATTCTTTTTTTTCCCCCTTTTTTTCACCCTTTCCGTCTCATGATCGATTTGTAGCATGTCTGTAAGGTTCAGACGTGAGTGGGGGCGCGTTAGGTGAATGGGATTCAAGTTATATTTATGACTGCGGAGGAAAGATACTGTTTGGCAACATTCGAATGCACACACACTGAAGGTCCAGATGTTGTGTCCTCTGGCTGCCCCGGGGTGTTAGTAGCTTTGTGTAGCTCTCTGACGGCTGTTTTACGCTTCCTTTAAACTGAAGCACCGTTTATTTGTAAAAAGTGAGTGGAGATCTGGCACGAAACCCTAATCCTCAGTTCTTCCTGGCATCTTTGTTGAACGGCCCAGAGCTGCACGTGCCGTCAGATCCCTATGAAGGATGACATCATGGAAGCATGATCTATGGAGCATGTATAGCTGTGTGTCTGCTGTGAGAGCTCTCAGGCCGGTGTTCCTTGCTCTCTGCCCTGGAGTTGGCTCAGATAGTGTAGTAAAGGCCTGAGGGATGCTGTAATGGCAAAACTAAACCTGTCTACTTCAGAGACAGTTCAAAGAAAGGGGATATACTATGTTTTTAGTGTTTTGTTTTTTTTATTGATCCCTTGGAGGAGTAGTTCGTCTCTTTGTCCTGACCATGACTCAACAAATATTTGATGCATTTCCATCAGAATTCGTCAGACATTAAAGTGCATCTCGGGCTGCGTTTTTCTCTCTGGCCCTGACAGGTTTACATACAGAAATGTAGTTTTAGTTTAGTTTAAATGACTGTCAGTACACACAGAGATCCAATGAAACGATTTATTCTACACACACTCGGGCCAGCGCAGCCAATGTGGGCCGCACCCGGGCCGAACACAAACAGCATTTCGAAATATTGGTCCAAAAACTGTCCACACTCTGACAGAGACACAATGAAATAAACAAACCTAATCCTATTGTTACTTTTTGCCTTTACTTGTAGCGATGCCATATGGTTGATGTTTTTACATTTAGTGAGATTCCAGGACATACTTTTTAGCACTGCCCTTTCGTACAGCGCCACCATGGGGCTGATGTTTGTAATTTGAACTTAAATGTCTCAACAGCAGTTGGACACATGGTCTTGAACCCTTATGACCTTTGTGATCCCCAACTTTTCATCTTGTCAACTTTTTGTCCCGTGCCATTAATCATAACACGGGAAGATGCCAAAGTTAGCTGGTAAACATTCAACGACGTTTAGCCTTAAGGGGAATACGGTGAAAAGTCAAGATGCAGAATTTGTGCTGTTTACTCTTGCATGTAATACAACCATAATTGGAATCTCCTGTTGTAAGCCAGGAATATGAATCAGACGCCAAATGTTGCAGCGCCGTTAAACAGACCCAGGTCGGATTAAAATAGTCTGTGCTCAGCTTGTTCCTACTTTGGTCAGAGTGCCACTTCTGCATTGTCTTGCCCCTGGAAGGAAATCATCCAGCGCTGCTATTGATGAACAGCTCAGTGGCAATGAATTTTCTCTATGCCTGTTTATAATGTGCTGGCTCCAGCCTCTACCCCGCCTCCCCCCTTTTCTGATCTATTGCTTTTTTGGAGGTCTCACTGTACTCTGGATCTCTCCCCTACATCTGGGCTGTATTTCACCAGACCGACTTGCACGGACTTATCAAGGAAAATATGACTACAGTTACCTGCACAAGGCAGAAGACTGACTACAGGCTGAAAAATGATCCTCAGTCACGACTTAGGTGTTTATCCAATCCAGGAGTTATTATCAACCCTGTCAGTGTTTTGGTAGCGTAACTAAAGAGACGTGTGTGAGAGCCAGGTCAGTAAAGTGTTTGCTAATCCCCCTTAGTGGATCAAGCCGTTTGGGAGCCAGAAAACATCTGTATAACATACATGTGGTATTAGATGAAACGCTGGACACTGGACAAAGATGTATCATCACTGGAGGAGGTGCAGAAGTGCACGTCTGAGAATTTCCTTTTTAAAGCTGTGTTCTGATGTTGCTGTTTGCTCTTTACATACTGTACACAGAAATGTCAGATCCTCTTTTAGCATAGACCTACCAGTGCGGGTAATAAACATGTGTTCTGTTGAGTGCTGACAATTTATGATTAATTCCTGCATCACTCACAGGGATTGGTCCAGCGCAGGAGTCCTGGTCTAAACTTTAGCAAAAAGGTCTAACAGATTATACTGTATATATTTTTTCCTACTAGGTTTACATCTATTTCATCTTATTACATACAAAACAGAGATATGTGAGGCATGTGTTTAAAAACTCTTTTTTTTTCTTAAAATTAAAATTTTAAACCACGATCATGTTGTCACCCCAAGGTAAAAAAAAAAAAGCAGAATAATTCAGAAAGTTTTCTTTCATTTGTGCAGAAACATATAAAGTATAAAAGTGGCTGTTTTGTATCACTTTCACTATCAGTGATGAAGAAATTACCCATCCTAAAATATGTTCCACCTACATTTATTATAGATAAGGTGAAGTTACAGTTTGCTTCTGGGTGTGGGAGTGGTGTGATTAAATTCCTCTTCTTTGGAATTAGTGAAACAAACTGTAGTTTGTAAAAAACCCCCACCACCTCTTCCTTCACTTTCCCCTGTCCAATGATTTCCTGCTGCACTCACGGAAATCTGACACGTGTGTCATTTATTTCTACTCTGTGAAGTAAAATTTGGGAAGAGCAAGCAGCAATGAAACATGTAGACATTTTTCACAAAATAAACAAAGTAACCAGGCCGGCTTCCATTTTCCCTTCCGAGCCGTCAGTTTTTAAACCACAAGGCTGGGCGTTTGGCAAACGCGGCCTCCGAAAGCAGAGAGAAGGAAGTGAGGTTTGAGTGAGAATCGATAGGGCCCACATGGGTGTTGCCCTCAATGTGCCTCACAAACTGGATTCAGTGTGCGTTATTCATCTCTGTTTGTCCAGCTGTTTGCTTCAGTTAAAAATTATGTTAATGCAGGTCGTGCCATTCAGTAACTTACCTCCTGTTCTGCGGTGCAACATTGCAGCTCAAGTCGTCACCCTTTGGTTTTTTTTGTACAAATTGTCATCTGCAGACATTTATCAGTGACACCTATACTGTATAATGCTGTATAATGTGTAATGCACAGGCGTTATGACTATGCTGCTCAGCGGTAGTGTAACAGTCATTTGGCGAGGCGCAGTGGGTTTAGGGGCTACCGGGTCCTGTTCCGTGGAAACTTTGTTTTGTGACATCCCCGCCTTTTGGGAAAGCTCAGTGCAAGTCCAACGCTGAGCGCACTTATAACGGGGCTCAATAGCAACGACCGCTGTGAGACGTTACACGTTCTTCAGACCTGACGGATATGATTTTAGGGCTTTTTAAGATCCCACTAACTCAGCAATCACATTTTATAGTAGTTGATTGACAATCTATAAACCAGCCCTGTGCGTCTCGCCTCATTTGTTGTCCTCACTTTTCGTGGTTTCAGTACATTTGTGACTTTGTTTAACAGTGGTGTTGACACCCCCCCCCCCCCCCCCCCCCCCCCCCCCCCTTCCCCCCCCCCCCCCCCCGACTTGTTTTCTTCACAAACTTTCTGGTATTTCAACACTCACAGTTGTTTTTAGCGCTGACAACATGTGTCATTTGGATTCAAAGACCACCTATCGAACCCAGCCGGGCGAGCCTGTTTTGACACATATTCCCCATGGAGACAGAGCAACAACGTCTCAGATCATGAACACAAGCGCAGACGCAGCGCTGCAGTTGTGGTAATCTAAGCTGCACCCGGGGCAGAAGTCATCTCGTCGGCTACACCAACAAAAAAACAAGCGCTCCTTTCACGGGACAAGTCCTGTTCTGTTCAAGCACAGGGATCTGTCAGAGGCACCTGAGAATAGTCCTGTCTGTCTTCCTTCCTCTCACCGTCGTGCCCAAATCATTCACTCGTCAACCCCCCCCCCCCCCCCCCCCCCCCCCCCCCCCCCCCCCACGAAAGACCACCTATCGAACCCAGCCGGGCGAGCCTGTTTTGACACATATTCCCCATGGAGACAGAGCAACAACGTCTCAGATCATGAACACAAGCGCAGACGCAGCGCTGCAGTTGTGGTAATCTAAGCTGCACCCGGGGCAGAAGTCATCTCGTCGGCTACACCAACAAAAAACAAGCGCTCCTTTCACGGGACAAGTCCTGTTCTGTTCAAGCACAGGGATCTGTCAGAGGCACCTGAGAATGGTCCTGTCTGTCTTCCTTCCTCTCACCGTCGTGCCCAAATCATTCACTCGTCACCCCCCCCCACCCCCACGCGGCACCCAGACGTCAAGGTTATTTTTAAATGCAGGGTTCATCTTAGAGATGCTGGCTCAGTTAAGTCAAGTCAGGAAGAAGATGTCAAGTTAAGATGTCTTAAGTTACATATCGGGAATGTGAGTTACATTTTTCCATTGTTTGTCCCAGAGTGCCAAGTGTCTTCAGAGCAACAAGGATTCACGCGTCCTGTGGGCTAAAGACGACCTTCTGCTGACCACCGGCTTTGATATGGTAAGAAACTTGTCGTAGGCCTGAAATGTGTCTTTGTGCAGCCAAGGTCATATACGTATATGTTTTCGCAAGGCGGCATTTCAGCCAAACAAAATCATTTCAAATAGCGCATGTTGTACATTTTTTATAATTTTTAAGGTAAAACACTATTAAATCTGATGTTTTGCGTTTTTTTTCTACATATGACTATGTAACTTGTAAAAAAAAAGGAATTTCTGTCTGTCTGTTTACTCTAATTAATGTTTCCTGTTATTATGTTGTGTAGATGCGTACTCGGGAGGTGAGGCTTTGGGACAGCAGGAAGCTGAGTTCTTCTGTCGGTTGCGTGTCACTGGGCACATCCAGCGGGTGAGTACAGCATCACTGTGCCATCACTGCCAATAAGAGTCATGCCTTACATTTCATCTGTGTATGTGGGTCTTACATACTGAGCATTTACTGTGTGTGTGGTATGTGGAATGATGTATGGCGCGTCTCCGAACCATTATGGAGCTCCCTCACAATCTGGACGGGCAGCCAGACCTCCCAGAGCTCTCACACTGTCCGTCCACATTTCCACCATGTGCAGGGTCAGAGCCACACACAGAGACTCCTGTCCTCCCTCAGTGGATGAGAAATGTGTGAGAGCGTGCTCTGTGTCTCTCTCTGTCCATAACCGCCGCGAAGGGTCAGGCAAGAGCAGGAGACACATTGACACTTCTCCCATCTGACCTTTCTGCTCCCGACCGTCTTTTTAATCACTCCGTTTATTTTTCCAAACACGGCTGCCAAGGACTGGAGGAGATCGGGAGCGTGGCTGTACTCCAGAGAGGAGAGGAATGACATGATGAAGGAAGATCGAGAGAGAGAGAGAGGGGATGGGATGGGAGTGAGAGCTCCATTGTCAGATGCAGCTCATCCATTTTAGGATCAAGTTAGTGGGGCAAGTGACGAAAAAGATTTTACCAGGTCAATGTAGCTGATGAAATTAATTAACTATTGTGAATATAACCGCTTTGTAGACTATTTTCAATAATGAGAACAGTTTTTTTATTAGTCCAGGGCTCTTGTCGCTTTTCCTTCCCTATGGAATCTGTGTGTGTGAGAGAGAGAGACTTTTAATAGCTGACACAGCAGGGTCCCATATAACAACCTCGCTCGCCCTCCTCCTCCTTCTCCTGCCCCCATGCTCGCCATCTCCATTTCCTCCACTTCCTCTTTCCTCGGAGTGAGACAGATACTTGCCTGTCTGATTGCCTCTTTGGAATCCGCTGCATTGTTTGTTGGCACCATGCTTTTCATGGAAATGGAGGATGTAGAAAAAAAGTGACGCCACATTATTTTTCATTATAAAAACTTTTTTTTTTTTAGATATCCATAGTAAATGTGTGGAACAATCCCCATACGTCACTTGTGTATAGCACATCAGGAGACGGCTGGTCGCTAAGTCCCACAGTGTTCATCAGTCCATTTTGTCAGGAGGGTTTTTTTTCCTTTTTTGCCTTTGCTTGTAGACTCAGGAATGTCGAAGTTGACTTAAGAGCCTGCAGCCAGTGTTTTTTAGGTGTGATGATGGAACAGCGTGAACAGAATGTACCGACGGGGTGAGAGGATTTCTGCTGAACTGTCCCTCTCATCTGGGGACAAGCTGTGAGACATTCCTGCCGTCTCCTGACTCAGTCACTGTCTGCTTTTCTTTGAATCTCGCCACACTTGACTCTAAAACTCACAGAGAGGCAGATCATCTTGGACGTATTAAATACAGTTCATTAGCTCTGAATTTCAGCTTCCTGTTTTGATACTAGTCACTTTTGAAATGTGTGGATTTTTTTTTTTCCATTGGGCGTACAGTAATTGTAAGCGTGCGTGCTGACCCATCTGCAATACATTCTGCATTAAATCACTTCAGTCATGCTATCATATGCCAGGATGGTGTGTCAGAGAGCAATCACTCCCAAGGCCACATTCCCTCCAGATGCTTGCAGACCAGCACTGATATAAAACAGGTAATAATCCAATGACAGATGGGACCTTGCCCTTTACTGCCATTTTTTCTCATTTCTCACATCTTCTTTGCCACAAAATATGCTTTTACCTATTTGTTTCCATCCATTCCCCAAATATTTTCCACTGTACCATCTGGTACTGAAACACTGATAGTGTTTCTATTTTTCCTAATAACCAATATTATTATCCGCTACAACAACTTTTTTTTCCCCAAAAATGTTTAATCTGCATGAAATACATACATTTTGTAGGACGTAGCAGGCTGTTCCAGCTGCTGCTACAGACCGAGGCTATGTTCTTGTCTGATAATCTATGCAGTGGGAAGTAGCCAAATGGGAAGTAGCCAAAACACTGTCAAAAATAAGGTCTAACAAGTTAAATTGAGGGGAAAATGTATTCTCTATGTTGTACTCAGTCTAATTCATCTAAGGGCTGGCCAAACCCTTCATTAAAGCTAAATTGCTTATAGACGTAGTCTGCAATCAGCAATCATCGATAACAGAAATGACTGGCCTGTTTCTGGGTATTCAGGAAGGTCAGAGTGTCCATTACTGTTGAGTGTTTATTTAGCCATACTGTATTGGCTTTTATTACATTTCCTTATTTATCGATTAGGAACTTCCAATTTTCTCTTTTGATAATTTGAATTATAGCTGCACCTTTGACCTAGGTCCTTACTGTAGGACGTAGCAGGCTGTTCCAGCTGCTGCTACAGACCGAGGCTATGTTCTTGTCTGATAATCTATGCAGTGGGAAGTAGCCAAATGGGAAGTAGCCAAAACACTGTCAAAAATAAGGTCTAACAAGTTAAATTGAGGGGAAAATGTATTCTCTATGTTGTACTCAGTCTAATTCATCTAAGGGCTGGCCAAACCCTTCATTAAAGCTAAATTGCTTATAGACGTAGTCTGCAATCAGCAATCATCGATAACAGAAATGACTGGCCTGTTTCTGGGTATTCAGGAAGGTCAGAGTGTCCATTACTGTTGAGTGTTTATTTAGCCATACTGTATTGGCTTTTATCATTGTTTTATAATGCATGTGGGGGCTCGTGTCCGGGACTCCTTCCAGTCATGCTAGGCACTATGTATTCAGTATCTCACTGTGCAGTGCCGTCTCTTAGGGAAAGGCACAATTCCTTCCATCATTCAGCTTCTTCCCTTCGGCACTGTCCTCAGGTTATGTGAGTTGCCGTGGAGGGTTTTATGTGGATTATTTTGATTTAGCTCATCATCGCCTCTTTGTATGAAAGAGACAAAGCTGAATAATCAAAATGAGACATTGGGTCCATTTTTGTCTCAACTGGATCGATTTAACCTTGAGAGACAAGGGACATGTGAAGTCAAACATCTCTAAGGCGACGTTTTGTCTGTGTCATGCATAGAAAGATGAAGTTGTTCTTTTTTATCTGTCTACTTTTAATTGAAACGGTTGTGGCGAGCATGGGGTGTAATTGGAGGAGCGATCTGGCATGTATCAGGTCAGCCGTGCTCGTCCGCAACATTCAGTAGGACTGTTTTCTTTGGAGTGTCACAACATGAAGAGGCCTCGGGAGCGTGAGCCAGTGAAATGGGGTTGTGGGTGGAATATAATTTGGATGGCAAATAATGGAGGGGAATGTTTATTTTTCGGTTGGGGTTTGAAATGGAGACTGAGAAGCTGAGGCATGGAGAGGGGTGTTTTGAACTGCGTAAAGGTAGCTATTACTGCAGGCCACTTTTCCATACAAGCAGCAGATCCCGACACTGGATCACTGCATGGATCTGTGTGCACCCCTCACTTCTTCATACTCTTTCCTCAATAAACCTGAATTATTGTAATGAGCTTAATTGGGCCTCTAAGCCAGCTGCAGGCAGTGAACTTTACAACTGGGCATGATTGCAACCAGCTTTCTGTGTGTGAGTGCTTTCGACGTCACAATAATTATCCGTTCGCCACACTGACAGAATTCATGCAGTGACGTATCGATGATGCGTGCCTCCATCGCAAAAGTCAATCAGGTCTTCAAGCTGACGCTGAAGACCTCCGTGGTTCATTTCCTCATGATTCAGCCTGAAGCATTGGTTGAACCCCAGACTCCCTAATACTCATCGGTGACTAACAATGTTCTGCTCCTTTCACTCGATATTCACGTTCCTCTTCAGCCCTGTCTTTCTTCTGGCGTGAGGCTGATTAGAACAGATTGCTCTGACCCGGTACGCCCTTGTATCCCCGCCTGCCGATTGAGAAAGACATAAGCCTGTCCCCGGAGAGTTGACCCCACTGTTTTCTCAACCCAGTCACGGGTTCGACTAAAACTCACACTCTGAGGCAAGCGCTGCTGACAGATTGTGCTTGGTGAGGGAAGTTTTGTGATAGATGGATGGGAGGGCCTCAGGTGTGCTGCATGTGCTTGCAGCCCCTGTTAGCTCTTTATGTTCTATTTTTGTATGTCATTGGACCAGGATCGTGCCGGAGAGCAGGGCCCAGTCATCGGGCGTAATTGAGCAAAACTCCCTTTAATCAAATGGATTGAGACGAGGCCTGTGCCCCAAAAGCAAAGCAGCCTTTTACAAAACAGACCTCCTTTTCTCTTGCCCAAGTCCAGGCACTCTGAAATCAGTCCCAGCTGATGGCTTTCCTGTGGGGATTAGGTGCAGCTGCAGCACTGCTAACCAAACCGGAGCAAAAAAAAAAAAAAAAAAGCCACAGAATGTCTGAATGATAGTTTGACCTTACTCCTTTCTTGGAGTTCAGTTTCTAGGAGAAAACTGAGCTTTTTCTGTTTGGGCTCCGTTCAGAGACGCACGTTCAAGGTGCAGAGGAGAGGCAAAAACGGCAGCTGCAGCACTGCTAACCAAACCGGAGCAAAAAAAAAAAAAAAAAGCCACAGAATGTCTGAATGATAGTTTGACCTTACTCCTTTCTTGGAGTTCAGTTTCTAGGAGAAAACTGAGCTTTTTCTGTTTGGGCTCCGTTCAGAGACGCACGTTCAAGGTGCAGAGGAGAGGCAAAAACGCAATCCTCGGGGTCAATTGGAGAGTTCAGTTGCTGCGGCCTCTCTCTCTGGGACGGCCTTGGGGGATGGTACAGGGTAAAGATGTGACCGCACACGCTCTGTCAAAAGAACCTGAAGCCTGTGTACTGACAGTTGAAACATGGCGTCTGGAATCTGTTAGTCATTTGGGGTTTCAGTTTGTGATTCAGTGGAGGGGGGGAGTTCAACCAGGAAAAGAGGATGAAATAGGAGAGAACTCTGAAATTCCCTCAAATGTTTTTTTGGACACACTGTCTTATTAGCATTTATGTACCTTTCCTGGAAACTCATGCGGCGAGCCCAACCTTTGTTTACTCCATAGCACCTAATTGGAGACATCCTTTGTTCCTCTTTCAAGCCATATGATCAACTAAAAGAGCAAATGTTCTGTTATTCCTGGGCCTCATTAACCTGCAGCAGTCTTGCTTTAGCGAATTCTTCCTTTAGCCTTCAGCCTATTAATCCCTCATCGCTCCGTTTCTCACTTTTCTCTCCGTCCGCTGCAGATGCAGTGGTAACAGGGAGCTGGGTTTTTGAAGCCGCTGATGTCTGGGATTCTAATTAAGTCGTTTTTTAAGAGCAAAGCCTAATGGAGCCTTTCAGAGCTGGTTGAAATAGACAAGGAGGTATGTCGAGTGTTTGGCAGGGGATGTTTAATATAATTCACAGAGGGTTTTGATTTCATCCCACAGGTATGTGCTCAGCACTCCAGGGATCAGAAGGACCCTTTTGTGTGAACTCACCACAGAAGGAAAAATAAAAAAGTCTCTCCCTCCCAACTGTAGCTACCCCCTCCCCCACCCTTTCTTCCATTAACCTTTACTTTTCTTTATTTTCCCTCAAGGTTTCGACTATAATTTGTCAGGGGAAGTGGCTCCAAATAATGTGGCAGCTGTGAATGGCTTAATGCGAATGGTTAAGGTGACTGTAGAAATGGCTCCCAAACCTGAAGGCTTGTTTTGGAACCTTAATACCGATCTGAGTCTGAGACAGTGTCAGACTTCACTTTCCATCCTTTATAAATATCGCGGTAGACTTGCACTTGCAGCTGCACGTATTGCTTTTCTCAAACATCTGGGAAAGCATTTTTTTCGCCCTTTTATTAAAAATGCATTTGGAATCTTTGCCATACCCGAAGCCTTCAAACTAGTTTGGGCCATCACAAGTCCATTTCAGCACTTTTTCTCCCTTTCAACGGGACAGATGTCCAGAAGCTGAGTGCTGGATGGAGCATGATGTGTGGAAGTCTGTTTGAAGATGTATAAACACAGTGCTATCTAGTATCAATGCAAAGGGAACGGTATTTGTGGAGGGACCAGATTCAGTGAGATCTTCCAGACTGGAATAGTATGTGTGAAAAGACCTCCTCATTTGTCAATTCTTTTCCAAGCATTCTGTTCCATCCGTATCATTTTTTCCCCTTTCAATTTCCTTTACTGTTTTTTTTATTCAACTTATCCTCCATGTCTTACCCTCTTTTTATTTATGTGTTCCTATATAGAGCCCCCCACCCCCTGCTTTTGCCTCTACAGCTTCCTGTCACCTTATATATGTGTTTTATGAGACTAAGATGGTTGTCCCTTTCACGAGAGTCAGGAACTGTGGCACGGCAGAGCTCCTGTTTTTAAATCGTGCCTCACTTCTGGAAGCCAGTGGCCTCCTGGATGCTTGCCACCTCCTTCTGCTGTGGTACAAAGAATGATTTGAGAGACGGAGAGAAGTGTGTTTCCCATTAGTCCATGGTTTTCTCTGCGTTGCACCTCGCCCACCCCCGCCCTGCAGCCTGGCCTCCACCGCTGCCTCTGGGACTGCTGCAGACTAGCACCTTGTCACTGCACACCTCATAAGCTTACAAAGAATAAAGCATACACATGGTAGAGACAGAGATAGATGCCCGTGATTTGTATCACATATTGAGTATTTGACAGTTTCTTTGTTTTGCAACTTTGCTCCAATACAATATTTACTTTAATCTCAAACAGTGTTTTGAAAAGTATAACTAACTTAGAGACCCTTTTGTAAGATGTTGGGCCACAAGACATTACCCACCCAGACATGGCCTTGATTGTTTGAACTCTAGCAGAGGCCTGTAATACCATTCCTCTGAAAGATATTGCCTCATTTGGTGTGTTAATGGTAGTGGTGTTAGGCACTGTCTCACAAGACGGTCCAAAATCTCCCAAGTGCTCAGTTTGTTTTTCATGCTCTGCCAGACTTCATAGCAGGATTTTGATTCCAACTCAAACCATAACCGTATTGTGCCTGAAATAATGATGAATCAAAACATAACGTGCTAAAAAAAATCATTTGAGCCAATCATCTCAATACGTGGGTTAATACAGTCCTGAATGTGAAACGTTTGACCACCATGTTGTCTTTGCATCCATCCAGTCGTAAAAATGAATAAACAAATGTCCCAATCACAATGCTCACAGCCAATCATGATTGCTAGTATTGATAGCAAAGCTAATCTCATAATATCTCAGCCAATAACTTGCCCTGTATATAAATAGTCTGTGTAATATCGCCACAGCCCTCATGCACATCTGGACCAATAGCAAAACCATCTTTCTTTATTTTTGAAATTGCCTTTGAGTGAGCAGAGTTTTCCTATCGGTTAACAGAGAGCGCATGGAAGGTGGGCTGTCTGCTCATTGTATCCCCCTTTTATGATCATGTTTCCATAATGAAAACCAGTCATCCCAGTGTGCCGTCTTTGACGGACTAAAAAGGAAATTCTTTATTAAAAAGGGCTTCCTGATTGGTTGGTGTTAGGTGGGACACATGTTACTCGCTGATGTCACTTCCCATGTGGGCCTTGTTTGTCTGCCCACGCTGCCCAAACATGTCATTGTCAGTGAGGCAGGAGTAATATGCCACGGTTAGTTTAATCGGAAAACTGCTGAGGCATGTTGCTGCTCATTGTGTGTGTGTGTGTGTGTGTGTGCGTGTGTGTGTGTGATGACTGACATAACCGGTACTAGCACCTGATTGGATGCGATAATGACTCACAGATTGGATTGTTTTGAAGCACCAGAGGTTAAGATGGGTGTAGTGAACATATGTGTTCTATTATGTGTGTTTGTCCTCATTTGCGTACATGTGCACATAAGTTGCTCGCTAGTAGCTGGACAACAAGGGGGGAAAGCAGAAAGGAATGGGCTGAATAGCATCACCATCGGATTTCGGATTTCACACATCGCTATGGAAATGTTGTGACAACAAAAGCTGCTCTGCACCTGCAAGGCCTCTCTGCTTTTCTTCACAGGGTCGTGTTTGTGTGTCTGTTCAAGTGCACTTATTGCGAGCAGATTTACAAAAAATAAAAAAATTCATCAAAACGTAATTGGTTGGGGGAAACGAGGAGGAGGTGGTGGCCGGCAGGAAATAATTTCCCCATTGTGCAAAGCAAGTTAGGGTAGGAGAGGAGAAGAAAAGGTTGAGGACCCTCAGGGGAAACTCCAGTTGGTCTTTAGTCTATGCCCTTTTGATGAAACTGTGGACGTTCCTTCTCCTGCAGCGACTGAAGGTCCTCTGTATGAGGCCAACTAACATTATTTCAGCAAGGTCAATTAGTCAGCCAGCTATTGTATGGATGCTTTGTAGTGTGTGTGTGTGTGTGTGTGTGTGTGTGTGGGTGGGTGGAGGGGGGGGGGGTTGGGGGGGTGCTGAGTTTGGGACAAGTGGGAAGTCGAGGTCTTACAAAAGTTGGATGTATAAGCCCTTTATTGTGCGTTTGCCCTCTTTTGTCTAAAACCTGTTTCCTGTGGCAACAAAAGACGAAAGGAAAGCAGACCTCAAGTTTAACTTTCAATTAGTCAGCCAGCTATTGTATGGATGCTTTGTAGTGTGTGTGTGTGTGGGTGTGGGTGGGTGGGTGGAGGGGGGGGGGGTTGGTGGGTGGGGGGGGGGGGGGGGGTTTGGTGGGTGCTGAGTTTGGGACAAGTGGGAAGTCGAGGTCTTGCAAAAGTTGGGTGTATAAGCCCTTTATTGTGCGTTTGCCCTCTTTTGTCTAAAACCTGTTTCCTGTGGCAACAAAAGACGAAAGGAAAGCAGACCTCAAGTTTAACTTTAACATCTCCTCAGTATAGCATCTTAATCTGCCTTTTGGAAATCCTGCAGCGCCTGTGAAATTGTAGTGTTGGGCTCAAAATGGACCTTCCAGCATCACTGGAAACATTAGTGTAGACAAAACAGACCTACATTTAAAGGCTGTGAAGGGATGGCTTGCTCTGGTGTGCTGTTTCTCATAAAGTTTGTGGAGTTTCTCGTAGCTGCCATTGCGAAAGTCTCCTAAAAGAAACTCCTGTCCTGGTTCATTATCCAGTGAACTGTGTGTTTGGTGCACAGGGCATTTTGTAATGCCCCAACGCCCTAAAGAGGGACAGTCTAGTGCACTCCAGTGTGTGCGCGCATGCGCGTGTGTGTGCACGTTTGTGTATGTGAGAGATGAGGGCATGCAGGGCACAGGTGGTTCTCAATCAGCAGCCCAGCCATAAGCTGGAGGGGCCGCATTCCTACCTCCAGTCTCTCAAACACACACATACATATGTATAACACACCTACTCCTCCCATATGCCACACTGTCATATGAACGCATGTGCCCGGACAGGTCTTCTGTTTCTTTAACTTTTTAGCACGTGCAGACCATCACCAAACAGTATTCATCATCACTCGTCAGGAGTTGACAGGCGGAGTGTCATAGACTTCATCATCCGTGACTTTGTCCAGCCATGCATCACCATGTGCCATAGGTGATACTTTTGACAAGACAACACTTACAAAAACACACACAGTGTGTGTCCCACTTTTTAAATTGTAATTTTTTATTATTTCTGTTCAGTTGACATTAGTTGTGGCTGCAGACCAAGGCGTTCGATCACATTGTCTCGCTCTCTGATGAGGCAGGAAGTACACTTTGTCACTGTACCTTGCAACCGTGAAATGGACATTGTAAAGGGGCAATGGCCTCCCAGTGTTGCACCAACATATTTACTGTATCCTGCTGCGTGTTTCCTCTCACCAGTGAGTTTCTCTACACACCAGCCGTGTGGTCTTGGAGAGAAGGTGAAAGAGTAACTTCACAAAAGCACCTTAGACAAACATGTTTGACCAAAAGACTGGCCTGGAGAAAGAGGGAGGCCCGGTTGCAGGGAAACATTTGAAGTGTTTCTTAAGGGGCCAAAGGGACAAAGCTGGTGAGCTGCTGGGCCTTTCACTCTGACCTGCTTGGGTGGCGTACAAGGGAACAAACCTTTCATCAGCACTGGACTCTAAACAACACTGACATGATGGATGAACGGTGATGCAAATGGACACGCGTGTGCTGACGAGGTGCCCTGTGTTATTCTTAACTGTTCTCTGCACATCCTGGCCATCATGGTCCATCCACGGTCCACTGGTGCTGTGAAGCTGTGGGACACTCGCAGCTGTGAGCTGGCAGACTGTGCACCTCTCCACGGTCAGGTACAGGCTAAGTTAGTGTTGGTGGGAAGGGGATTTCATGTCCCCACGGTGTTTTCTTAAGCAGTACCCCCCCCCCCCCCAACCCCCCAACCCCGCCCAGTACTCTGTTTTACAGGTGCTGGTAGACTTAATAGAGGGCTTGTGAAGATCTTACCTGCACACCTGGTCATTGCATAAACCAGGGTTGTTTTTGTGGGGACAAGCCCACTGTGTCAGAACCCATGAAGTATCTTGATGGATTTTTTCCAGTTATTATTTTTCTTCTTAAAGGCTTTTAATCCTTTAGCATTTTTTAAACCGTACATTCCCCTGTATGCAGGGCTATACTGTACACAATCCACCTTTGCTGTTACATTTATCTTTTCCTTCCCTTCTCATCTGTATCTATGGTTTGAATGATGAAGGAGATGCAAGATACCATACAGGATTGGAACACCGGCGCTTGCCAACCGCAATCTGCATAAACCAGGATTTTTAAAAGACATTTGGCTTTGGAATAACACACACACGAGCATCTCCTAACCTAAAACCAGCAGAGATTGGACTAGGTCCCATACAAATATGGAAAGGATGGGATGAGTATAGGAGAGACAGGCTGAGAGGGAGAGAGAGAGACTGACAGAGACAGGGACAGAGGGATTGAGAGACAGACAGAAAGAGAAATGGGGGGAAAAATATGTTGGCTGCGGAGATGGAGCTGGCACCACATGCTCTGCTCCTGACCTTTAGTGGGTTTGTGTAAATTATATCCCTTACGGGGGAAAATATGTGGTGGTTGGACTGTAGAGACCCCCTCCTCCTCCTCTCTTCAGTTCTGTCTGCTGCCATTTACTCGTTTGCCAGCCATCTTTTCGACCCCCCCTCCGTGTCTTCGTGCATCTCTTCCATGACCTCCACCTTATTGAGGAGCATTCACACTAGTGTTTTCTAAATCTTTATTATTCCTCAGTTTTTTGCCGTTCAAATGGGTTTTTCTTTGGGAAATGCGCTTTTCTAGTTCTTTTGTTTCATTCGGTTGCTTCTCGTTTTGGTCACACGATAATAACAGTCCTCATTTTGTCCATTCATCACCTCGTCCTTCGCCTCCTCAACCCTCTACTTTTATGTCTTTATATCAGCCCCCCCTCACCCCCTCTTCTTTCTCTTTCTCCCTGTCTTCAGTTATGCTATTTTCTGCTGCGCCTGGAGGATACATTTAGCTTGTGGTCACTTGGGAAGTGTTGGCTCCATTAGCGTTGGGGGTGGGGGTCTGGTGAATCGTTACCTTCTCATAGCCACAGTGGGCTCCATGCGGGCTGATGCAGACTTTCCACTGGGGTGAACCCATCGACATGGGGTGCCTACCAGGGTGCATGGCTGCTGTTGTGTCCACACACCCAGGCCACAGCCAGGGCTGGCAGGCACCCACACAGGCACGCGGCGTCAGCCTGCCCAGCGGGTGTCTCTGTTTATGTTTGTCTTGTGTGGTGGTGTGTTTCTCACTGTGCTGTAGTGACTGCAGCACCACCCACCTCCCGCCAACATATACCCTATCTGACCCTGGCCAATCGTGGTCGAGGCTGTAAGTGGCCTTTGGCATCTGTCGCTGCAACTGGACTGGATGAGAGGTCAGCCGGAGCAGTGGGTACACATACGGCGAAGAACTTAGGCCATACTTCCAAAACCGTACTCATGGTTTTGTGTGCGTAGTGATGGTTTTGTGTTTTACCTCATGAAATACAAATTGTCTATCCTTAAAATGACTTCCTATCATTTACCAAAATAGACCATAAATCTTAAAACTGACTTGCTCAGTCCAGCACGAAAACCTATTTGCATAGATGTTGAAATTACATCAATCATTTCCTGGAGATTTAAGAATCATCTTAGTACAAAACATTAAACTGATAAAGAATTAAAAAAAAAATTACATTGTCAAAATTGTGAATCTTCATTTGAAGAAGAAGAAAAGAAGCAACACACCTTTATTGTCCCACAGATGGGGAAATTAATTTTCTGCATTCCACACATTATTTTGTTAGTACAAAACACGTGTGACACATCATGCACACATGCGGAGCAGTAGGCTACACCACGAGGAGCGTCCGGGAAGCGAATCTGGGGTATTAAGGGCCTTGCTCAAGGGCCCAAGGTGGTGGTCGGCATCGGCCAGATGGCGACACCTCTCCCGATCTTTGGCCAATCCAGGAGCCGGCAAACTCACGTGCTCAAGCAAAGCTTTTATCGCTTTAATGTGTAGTTAAATTTCCAGAGCGGTGTATATCAAGTTACACTGTAAAATACGCAGCAGTGCCTATGCAGGGTTATCTCTCATTGAATTTCTTCATATGAGGTTTCTTTCAAATTTCCCCCTATGTTTTTGGATTTCGAGAGTTATTTACAGCCCTGTGAGGTTTGGAACCATTTTGTGCTGTCATTTTTGAACAAGATCAACTTTTCATTACGCTTGGCTCGCTGCAGAAATATTTAGCCCAACTTTACAACCGCTCTCACACAGAGAGCCACATGGACAAATATAACCAGGTTTCTGCGAGTCTGTCGCTTCAGCTCCAAATGATGAGGATTCGTAAACAATCGCACTAATCACCAGACACCGAACAGGGAAAATCAGCCTTCTCCTGGTCTGCTACTCATTCACCAGCTCACTACTAATCAGCGCCCAGACACTTGTGACTGTCCAGACCCTCCCTGCAGACAGGATTAGCAGATCAGCAAGTTGAGTGTAATTACTAAATCCAGTGTTATTAACTGTGTGGAACAAACAGGTGTTTGTTAGGCGGATGGTAATGGTTCATTCCTGCAGGGCTTGAGTGTAAACACAGGGGTCAAAGGTCTGGTGGCCTCAGACCTTTGGCAGCAGGATGTTTGAGACGGAATCAGTGGGATTGATGTGGATTACTCAAGTTAAGCTTTGTGGCAGAATGCAGGCACGTGCACATATTGTTGTAGTCGATCAAATAACACAATTTAACATGCGCCATCATCCACCATCCTCCCAAATAAAGTTGTTTTTTTTAAATATATGAAAATGATAGCACACTCAACTTCCCGGTGCCATCTATTCCACGTACACACATATGGGAGGGGTTCCTGTGAGAGATGTATGTACGTGCTCATGCCGTCTCTGTGGTAGACAGCATGAGCACGTACTGTGATGAAAAGGATTACAGGCAAACGATCCGTGCCTGTCACCACCTTCTCTCCGCTCGCTTTGTCAGCGCACATACACAAACAAATCCAGGCACAAATCTGCACTGGTATACAAATGATTTAAATCCAGCAGGTTTCTTAAAGCTTTAGTATTTTATTCCCATAATGTGATGCATTCATCTACATATTGTTGATGGTAGATCTTATAATTTGAGTGGGATTTTCCTTTTCTCTCTCTCTCTCTCTCTCTCTCTCTCTCTTAACCCATACAATAATATGCCCACCCACGTTACAGTGCAGTTCAGCTCCGTTTGAGCTTACACAGGAGCTCCAGCCACAAACAATGTGGAATCTGCAGATGTGTATACACACAGCACAGTCGTGATGCAGGGAGAGGTTGAAAGTTAGCGCAGGATGTGTACACAGCGGCGTTTGATGAATGTGTGCTGCTGTGCTAAGGGGAATGTATCAGAGGCCTGACCCCAGTGCTCTGGCTGGCTTGCTCCATCTCTCTGTGCTCCTCTAAAGTAATGGTAAGAAATTAGTGAAATGTCATGTTGTGTTTTTTAAATACGGTTTCTTGTCTGTCTGGGACGAAGGAGAAATTGAAAACTAAAATATTTTATTTTTTGGTTCAGTTTAGGTATAAAAGATCTCCTTGGTTTTATTCAAAGTTCAGTTATAATACATAGTGCAGATGCCTTGTATTTTAATATTTAGACCATCAGCCAAATGCTGTGATTTAATTTCCGCTCTGGCTTTTATGGTGTTTTGGCCATTTTCCTTGTGTTCGGGATTTAGCTGTGGGCACAATTTTACAACAGCAGGTAGCTGCTGGAGTTAAAATTCATTAACAGGAAATTATGCTTAATAGTGCTGTAGAGCACGCCCGGACTGAGTCACTGCCGAGTTGAACTGAAGTCACACTACATTACTCAGTCTTACACAACCTCGGAATCCTTTTTTAGAACTCTATCTGAAGTGCCAGTCTTTGTTCGGCAGATGTTGTGAGATGAATGTGCTGAGCGCGACTGTTTTCATCTGTGATGTGGACTTCGGATCAATCCCCTCCTCTCGCCGCACCGCCCCCAGCGCCCGACCCCCATCGTCTGCAAGCACGTGTCGCCTCTTGCATTGACAAATAAGCACAAACCCACGACTTCATCATGTGCAAACATGTACGTGCCCTCAGCCAACGAGTTAAGGGTCATAAATATGGATGTAATCCTCTCCAGTTTTTAGTTAGTCGAAAAAGTCGATGAGTGTATGATTCGACGTTAATTTGCATTAGAAACAGAATGGTAATCAGAGGCTTTTAAATTACCTAGAAATGCTGACAGCCTCCAGTCACTATCTTGTTTTCTTTTTTCCTTTTCAGGAAATGATGAAATCATTGTATGATGTTGGCCAGATCTAAGTGTGACAACAACATAGGTTACTTTAAGAACTGAACTCCATTCTTGCCTCTGGTGGGTGTACCTGCTAGATCCAGGAACAGCTGCTGAGCTCGCCTCTCGTCACAGCTGTTTTCTTATGAAGGTCATGTGAGGGGAGCGACCTTTCTCCAGCCTCACTGGCATCCAGCACCACAGTCTTCCCTTTAATTTGCTTTGAATTTAGTGCGGCAAAACTTGACCTTGGGGTCAACTTTGTGTTACATTTTTTTGCAGCTAATTTTATTCAGAAAAAGAATCTGCAAAAGAAAAATAAAAGCGTGTCTTCCATCCAGTGAAATTGGAGCAGTAAGTTTCTCCATGTGTGTACTCTGGAATAACTGGATCTGATTAGTTTAAATGATAGCCGTGCGCCTGAGCTAATAGCTTGATCTGCCAGTTATATGGAGTTTATTTAGATTTGACAGAGCCCGCTGGAATGTTTGATTACGGAAACACTTTTTATCAATATCTGCTAGCATTTTACCTCATCTGCTCCCCTTCCTCAGCAACCCTCCGTCTGTCTACTTCTGCCGCCTCTCCTCGTCATTAATACCATATTACTCATTTGCTTATGTTTTTCTGGATAAATAAAATTCCCCACCCAGCATCCCTCCATTCCTTTGAAATGAGAAGCACACTTTGGTTGCTTTCCAGGAGTGACAGGCGGTTCTGCTTAGGTGCTGTCTGTTGGACGCCTGCATGCGTGCACACATGCACAAATGCACACGTGCACACATGCACATGCGTTAATCTATTTGTCAATCTCTGAAAAGGGCCTGTAGTTGCACTTTTTTCCCCTTTTTTGCAATTGATGCATTTTAGACATAAAGTGCTTCAAGCTCAATAAAAGGCATTAAAGTTTTGTACCATAGGAGGCATTTCTTCTTACTTACATGTAATTTTCGTTTTTGATGATGACTTGAATGCGTCTTGTGATTTTTACTCTTGTGAGTTAATTCCATGCCCTCAACTGCTGACTCGGTCTACTGTTGAACGAGGCTAGGGAGATGGTTTGAGGTCACTGGGAGGTCAGCTGTGCTGTGTGGGCAGAAGAGCTATTTAGGAGATGGAAAACAGGGAGAAGGAGAGGAGCAGGGAAATTGAGTGATTTTATTAAAAGATTGAGCGCAGAGGAAACACATACAGCACTTTCTGCCACATGACCCTGTGCGTCAACACATTGTCCTTGGCTGCCTTCTCGCAACCCTGGATTTGGATGCATTTTAGAAACAAAAACACAGAGTGAGAGAGAGAAACTGAAAGGAGGGGAGAAGGAAGGGAGGGAGCAAAAAATGTGAACAAAATGATTTACACAGAAGTAAACTTAAGTAATAATCCATGTGGGATTTTTTTTTTCTTTTGGTTGATAATTGTAATAGAAGGGGTCTCCTGAAGCTACAACAGGGGCCATTGAGCTGTGAGAGCGTTAAAGTTGGCGCCCATCCAGGGACCAGGTTTCTCTTAACGCCAGGGGAAGAAAAGAGAGACTGTTTTATGGAAGAAAAAGAAACACACACACACACACACATGCTCCTTTTTTTTTCTTCGTCCCTTTATTCACATACATGAACATTTGCAGATGCCTGGTGAGAGAGGACGCAAACAGGCATGCATTCTTTCAGCCAGAGGCACTATCTTATCTGACATCATCTTTACATTGAATCTCTTCTTTGACTTGGAGCCATTACACACACACACACACACACACACACATGCTCACAATGAAGTCACATTTATACTACAACAGGCTTAATGCTTTGACCAGTTTCCCCTTTAAAAAAAAGTGTGTATTGGGTTGATGAACATTGAAGGAATTCGGGAGATATGGAGATTAAAACCGTGTAGGAAGGAGAAAGAAGTTAACGTCTACTGATCTCCTGGGGTCCGTTGTTCCTCCTGTTATTTCAGGAAGTTTTCTCTCTCTGAGCAAATTGATATAATGAGACCTGCATGACAGGAGCGCTGCTGTTTTATGTGTTTGTGTTGTTAGTACGGGACTTTGCACAACAGCCCCCGGCTGTGAGTGAGTGTATATGTGTGTGTTTGTTTGCGGGTGTGGGCGTGTGTGTGCATGCTGCAAAAATTCCTTACCACCATCTGACCTATAAAACACATGGGTGGTCAGCCTGTTTATTGTATGGGTTTGCAAACAATGCTCAACCATTAGGCTCAGACCAGCGAGTCATTCATTAAAGGTTAAATCCACTTACTACCCCAACACAAGTGTTTTCAATTATTAGCTATATTTCCATTTTGCCTTCAGCCCCCTGTCGTGAAGGAGGAAGTCTAAGACGTCTTGTCATCCGACAGCACATGTTACACAGCTTTTATATACTGGGACCTGTGGGTTTTTTTTCTCTCACTGAAAGTCCCAAATATTACTTTGAACTTTTTATTCCAAAGATCAATTGTAATTTTTTATATCAGGCAGTGGGACAACCTTTTTCTTATACAAGGATTGTAATCATTGCAAAAATAGATGCTTGAGACAAACTCACATACATGTCTGTTCAACATCCAGCATATTTATACCACTTATTCTTTGGCACAGTTTTCTTTCTCTTTCCTCGACTCCCCCTGTTGAATGATGGCTTTAAAAAGAAGAATATCATGAAAGAGTCAGTCTAATCCTTCCATTGACAAGAAAAAGATGGAACCTACAATTTAAACACAAGATGGTCCGGTTTAGTTTTGGATATTCATTTAATGATAATATCACTTTTTTTTCCACTTGTACAAATAAGTTTACGGAATTAAAAACAAAACAAAACAAACAAATGACAAAAAGGAGCTTCCCAAAATAAATAGGGAAATATTGACAATCACATTGAAAATAATTTTGTTTACCTTCAATGTATCTATTTTACAGACAGATATTCCAGTTGCATTTGTTTGGGGTTTTTATGTGTGTGTGGCTTCTCAATGCATTTTGTGAGTATGACACTTAATGGTTGTGGAAATACTGTTGGTAGTGAGAAAGGACATACAGTTAGCCTTGTTTGGGGCTTAATGTACTCTTCGGCATGTGGGTACATAAAGGGGTGACTGATGTGACTTGATGTCTGCAAGGTCTTTGCACAAGCCAGAACGTGTACTTATTATCGCAGACATTATCAGATCTACACACACTTTTTCCACTTTGCAAGTCTCATTGTCCTCTACACAACAATATAAACACTCCACCATGTGTCTGGCCTTTCCATTGTGTAGTTAGGTGCAAGTGAGCGAAACTGAGATGCTCCTTGCCAAGGAAAAATTATGCACAGCATTTTGCCGAGCAGGCTATTTTTACTCAAGGGAAGCACACTTCGCAACCACTGTTTGCTTTGCTTGTTGTGGGTAAGGCCAAGTACTATGCTGTACATGATCATTGTTGGGGGGATAAAACAGTTTCCCTTGAAGGCAATATACGGAATAAATAAAGTCTCTTAAGTTCTTTTGTTTTTGCTGTGATGTAGTCACATGAGTGTCTATTGTTGTTAATGTGAGTTCTAAAGGAAAAGCTACAAGGGGGTTCAGTCAACTGCCTCCTGCTGTACCTTTTGTAATCCTGCTTGCCTTGTCCCTTTGTGATCGTGAAGCAGGCTTCAGAATGGAGAAGGGGGATTTAGTTCTGAGTCTATCCAGACTCACATCTACTTAGACTGTCTGACGTTCTGCGGGCAAAGCTCTTTGATTGACTTTGCCGGTACCAAACCTAGTTTTAATCTTCAAAGATTTTAATCTGCTGTTTTGTCTGTTAGTCACAAGCGGTGCAGGAGCAGGGTCTCGAGGGATGTTAACAGTCACAATGTTGCACAATACAAATATCATAGATAAGACACAAGTATAAAAAACATACATAAAAAAATCAAGAGTCACAAGAGTTATAGAGCCAACTAAAGCAATACAAGCATCAGCTATTTTTTTCTGCACAGCTTCATTTGGTGTCTATCTGGTCATTCACAGCAAGCACTGCTCTCTTTGGGATAGTACTGAGGAGTTGCAGCAAAATCAGTTGTTGATAGTGATTAGCCAAGCTGTTGTGATGTGTAAAAAGGCAGCACAACTCCATTTTCCTTAATGCACAAAAAGTAAAGCATGGGGTTATTAGGTCCAATAACCCAAGGTTTCAGCCAATGACAACACATCATCAGTTCCGGTGCCATAGCTGGAAAGCTGAGAGGTTGCCAGTCCAGCAGTATAAATGAAGTAATATTACTGAAGCAGGATGCGGCATGTAAATGGAGTAGAGGCACTTTCAATGCTTTTAATGTCCAAACAAATGGTTTTTTTTTTTTACTTGTTTAATGTCTATATAGACAGAAGGCATTGAGTTTACATATGTCCAGTTTCTCCTTTGCTGGTTGGCTTAGTGTGTCTTCCACTCTCACAGCGGCAGTTGCCACTCTCTGTATTTCACCAGGAAAAACAGGTGTCAAAAGTACGAAGGCTTGTGTGGAGACATATTGTTATTAGATGTACAGTGATCCTGTAGTAGCAACACCTCATATTCCAGGTTGCCATTCTGAACAGCAGGCTCCGGGATCAGAATTTGGGGCTGTTTTTGTGGTAGTGCCCCATTGTCCAAACCAACCTTAACTCCATCCAGCTCTAGCTGGGATGGCTCACACTCTAGGTCCATGTGGCCTTTGGCCCTCTTTCTGCGAAGATAGCAAACCACTCCTAGTGCTATTGCTATCAGGACCAGCAGTAGCAAGATCGCAGCTGCAGGCACAAGCATAGTAGTCAGCCTTGGGTCAGTAACCTGTGCATCAGGGCCGCTGAAGCTTTCAGGAACTGTATGTGCCTCAGTGCAAACACTGTCTATGCCACTAGGGGCACCTAGTGGACTGGCACACACAGTGTAAGTGGAGTTGGGTTTCAAGCCTCTCAGTCTGTACTCTGGGAAGGATGCTGGAAGGCTGAGTTGAATTGGCCTGCGGTCGGGCCCAGAGAGATTGCGATAGGTTAGGCGAATTCCACGGATGTAAGGCCGCATTCCGATGTAACGGTGAAGGTCTATCAGGATTGAGGTTGCCGTTACTTCATTTGAGCTGATATCTGATGCATCTGTGGAGACAGTTGCCACTGGGATTGCACCTTCAGGTGGTGAAGCTGGTTGATGGCTTTGAACCTCACAATACATGCCTGAAGCGCCAGGTGGACAAGTGCACTCTACCTGACCGTGCTGGTCCAAACGACAAGTACCCCCATTTAGACAGGTGTGAGAGGGACAGAAATGCTGATCCTCTCCTAGGTCTATGCTACTGCTACTTGGAGATGCAGGAACAGGGGGCAGGGGATAGTCATCATCTTTGTCTGTGGGTTCATCACTGGCCTTTGCTACTGGAACATCTTCAGTAGTACTTGACAAGGTAGTAACAGGAACAGGCAGGGTAGTAGTTGTTTTGATAGTACTGGTAGTTACCGTAGTTGTCGTAGGACAGCCAAAATCCCTATGATCCAGTCTTTCCAGTACCTTTCCAGCATTGATAAGTGGGAAATGGCAGCGGGTCTCCTCTGTTCTCTCCAGGGTGATGCTCTGGGCTCTTAGCCATCTTGGGAACCAAGCTAAGGTGCAAAGGCAGTTGAAAGGGTTTTCTGCTACTGTAAGTTTTCTGAGGTGGGGGAAGAGCTGGGCGAACTCTTCAGGGAGACCTTGCAGACTGAGGCTGCTAATGTCCAACTCCTGAAGCTCCCCAAGGTTCTGCATGTCCTCAATCCTAAGAGGACCCATTGGGTTCCCAGACAGACTGAGGTAAATCAGCCCTTGCTTCTCCCTTAGCACTGAGGGAAAGGACTCTATTTGATTTCCTGAGATGTCCAGCTCATGGAGGTTCTTCAGACTACCAAAAAGCTCATCATCTAGGCTGGTGAGCCCCATACCACCTAATTTGAGTGACTCCAGGTTTGGAGTCTGGAGGTCTGATGGACCCAGAGTGGGTATAACATTAAAGCGAAGGTCCAGCAACAGTAGGCGGGGCAGTGAGAGAGCAGGCAGGGATGTCAGCTGATTGCCCTGTATTTTGAGTTCCAGCAGTTTCTCCAAGCCATTAAAGGCTGCAGGGTGAATGGTCTTAATAAGGTTACTGTACAGATAAAGGCGCTCCAATAGTGCCATACCCTGGAAGCATTTCTCTGAAATGCGTGTGATCTGGTTGGATGACAAATCCAGGTTTCTCAAAGAGGTCACAGGTTCGAAAACCCTATCAGGAATTTCCGTCAATTTGTTCTGACTGAGGTCCAGCATTTCCAGGTTCTCCATACCATTGAAGTCCTCAGATGCCAAGCGCTCAATTCCATTGGCAAAAAGGTATAGGCTTTTTGTGAATGAGGGCAATCCTTTGGGAATGACAGGGGAGCGTCTCTGGAAACATAAGATGGACTCTGGTGTGGAACAGCTGCAATCCTTTGGGCAGTCATCACACAAGATGCCATCAGGAAGGAGGAGAAGGAGTAGGATGGGCAGTGGAGTGCGAAAGACCTTCATTGTGCCAACAAGCGTTCACTCCACTCTCTGCCTGAAACAAGAGCAGATGTATTATTATTATTAAGTTGCATAATTCAGAAAAAATATGCAGTGAAATTGCATATTGTGCAGATTGTTAACGGGATACAACAGAAGTACACATAATATCACTAACTTCAGCCACTGTTAAGGACCATGTGTTGGTTATAACTACTCTGCATGACATACTTTCTAATTTCATAATCCCTATTGTTTGGGTTTTTCCAGTTTTAGGAGTTTAGCGTGCAATGTTTAGATGCCGCCCTTGTGCCTTAGAGGAAGAATTGACATAGAGGGTGTCCTGCCAAACTTCTGCCAAAAGAGGTGTCACATTTTTCCTGCCATGTTCTAAGTAAAAAAGAATGCAGTCCATTTTTTTCTTCTCAAATCGTCCTACAAATTCAGAATGTGTGAATGTACACACACACACACACACACACACACACATACACACACACATATATATATATTTGATGCTATTTACTGCACTGTTTTACTGCACATGCTCTGTGGTTGTGGTGAGCTGTTTATGACAGGCTCCACAGCCTATAAAACACACAGGCACACAGCAGCATTGAACAAATTCATCTTGGTTTGTCTCGGGGACAATGTACAAAACTGAAAACACAGAGCGACTTTGCACGGATTTCTTCAAAAGCGACCGACACTGAAAAGTTTTGTTCTGTGCAACCTGTAAATGTTGCACCGTAAACACTGCCCTGATGTCTCTCGTTTCACATTACCATACCATGTCAGTTTTGTGTGGCGGTATATCTGCATGCTGCAAGTGGTCATGCATCTGAGGGTGATTTACAGTGCTGGTTTCTAAACTTGGAGAGGAGCTTCACTTACAGCCCGGTGCTGTTTGCCTGCCCACGGTACAATATAGACAACACGTACTTTCTATGTTGTCATTACACAAACTGACACTCAGTGCTACTTGATAATATTATAATATACAAAATTACAGTATCGCGAGACTGAGAATGGTATCGAGATATGTTACTTTGATTAAAACCCAGCTCCCTGGTAGAGCATCAGTGTGGTAAAGGAAGAGAAGGGATGATGTAACGAAGCCGGTGAGAGGGATGAGGGAAGATAACGAAGAAAGTAGTTACAGACGACAGTTTTTGTGGCAGTTTATCATTCTTTGCTACCAACAAGTGAGACGGCCTTGGAGGAAAGAGACATTATCTGTGTGTAGACCATTTCTCTTCTTTCGACAGCTTCTTGTCTTTTTTTTGTCCTTAACCCTTAACCAGAGGCACACTGGCCCCAGGGTGCTTCAGCTGCCTTTGTGAATATCATAATTTAAAATGTATTATCTGCTTTTTAAATATGCTTCTCACATCCATGGAATGTTGGTTTAGTGTATAAGGAGCTAATTTGAGGGCCATAAATGGAGCAGTTGTCGATGTCTGCACTGCACGAATACCTGAATGAGAGGCCAAATATGTGCGACTTACAATTTTACACAGTTGCAGCGCACTGTCAGGACATTCTGTTCTCGCAGTGCTTCCCTCAGGTTTTGGCCTGTTACCCCCCAGAAACAGAAACGCGAAAGGAGCTGTTCTTTTCCTCTGACCCTGCAGCATTGGTTATTAATTTTCTGTGCACATTGTCATTTATTAAATCGTGCGCAGAACCACATTTGTGCTGTTTGTTGCGTGTCATACTTGGGAAATAAATATTGTTTGAGAATGAAACAAATATCGTGATTGCCATGTTACTTTTTGTGCAAATTTTGTGTTTCCAAACTTAATAATACACTGATCGGTGTCAGATTACTTCATCCCAAATACTCCATTGCTGTATTCTTCAGAGCTCTGTCAACTGACGCTATGGGTCAGCTTACTTCTTTCATACTGTCTGCTTAATGAAACATTTTCTTTACCAAAAAAAAACACTGCCTTGAATGTCAGAACTTGGAGAGGAGATCAAGGGGGTTTTCTGGTGGTAGTGGTGGGGGGTGTGCAGTATCATCTCATCACGCCACAGCTATGGCATTTATTTTCCTTCTCTTTCAGCAAACTTTTCTTTCCTCTCCTTGAAATTGCAACCTCCTTGAAAAGATTTCCTGATCTTTTTTTTTTTCCTCTCCTGAGTATCCACTGAAAGCGAAATTCTTTTAAAATAGTCACCAAAAAAATGTAGGTTTCTTTACAGGACTCATAAAGGATGGAGGTGCAGATTGAGTAGAGAAATGGAAGAGCACAAAATGAAGCGTGCTGTGCTGCAGGGGTGCACAGAAAATGGAAAATGAGTGGACCTGGGAAGATAAACAGGTGATGAAGGGGGTAGGAAACAGCTTGAACATATGCATATGGTGTCAGGTTTTCATATTATAACTGTGTGTGGGAAGCTGCATTTCAGTTTCAGGTCAGGATACTGTGCATGTGTGAGTGTGTGTGTGTGTGATATCCAAACACACAATCTCATTTCTTTCAGTGATAGGGAAGATACCTAAAATGGTACAGTACATCAGGGCATGAGATGGTTATACGGGTCCGGCACCAGAATATAAAACAACATCAAGGCCGCCGTGAGATGAGAGCGCGCTATGTAGATAAAGCAGAATATTTTTCTTAGGAGTTCAACTTAGTGCTTCTGCCATAGCTCCCCGGGGCAGAATGTTTATTTGAGTGTACCTCATTCCACACTGGGCCAGGAACATCTGATAACCCAGGGGAGGAGACTGTTGCTGGGGAGGGGTTGAGTCTGTGATTATTGCCCGATCATAGATAAACCCTAGCCTGATAGGTACGGTTTTGTTTGTGGCAGATGTTCTCTTTCTTTTTGGCTGCAAAGGACTTGTGCAGGTCTTGTCTGCATGTTTGATAAGGTGCAACGCTGGCGTCACCACAGTGTGGAGTCACAGTCCTGCTGAGTGACTCCTGACTGTGCAGCTGTAACTCGCATGTGTTTTGCAATGATCTGAGGTGGGCGGCTTGCAGAGAGAGAGAGAGGGGAGAGAGATAGTAGAAAAGACAGGCTTGTCATCCTGCGATAGGAGTACCCCCCCTCCCATCTTGCCTTCCTCCTCCTTTCTAGAGTTGTAATTTCCTTTTCTCTCCCTTGTCTTCTTGTTGAGACATTCCTGAGACAGGCAGCAGCTGAGTCTGAAAAAGAGAGCCTGTCTGTCTCATTGGCTTGGCATTCGGAGATTAACAGGAAGTTTCTCTGGGTTTATAAACAGACGATTGATTGGATAAATGGCTGTAGGGCTTCTGTGGATGGGAGTTAAAACATCTTTTCCACCAGATCTCTTATATAATGGTTGCACTTACATCTGTGTTGTCCCGAATGCTGGAGTCTAGGTTTGAGGGTTGTTTTGGGAATAAGACTTGTTGACAGATGAATAAGTGGAATCAGAGACTAAAGAGGAAATACAAAGAAATACAAGGAGCATGAGAATGTCTTTGTGCAACACTAAGCGTACAAGAGGGAGTCAAAATTGTGTGCATTTGTGTACGGGTGTGTGGAGAAGTAGCAGGTAACTGTGAACTTGTGATCGGGACAACACAACAGGTGGGCACCAATTCTACAGAGTGCATATTCTCATTAAAGGGGCCCTCTCCAGTCTGGGATGATATATGCTTGTGATATGTGCATTATAGTATGATCTACAGTGTTGTGTGTCTAAAGGCCTAGTTCACCGGGGTGCATCGCTAACATATATCACTGCAGCAACTCCCTGTGTAGATTTACTGCAGTTGCACAGGGACATTAATTCATATCGCTTGTCAATGATACTTAGCCACCAAGAAAAATAATAGCGATGAAGGGAGAGGTGGTCCCACTGGCTCCTACTTCTTTTGCATGTCTCCTTTTGCCCTCCATGTTTGCACCTTTTTCACCCACAGCCATATGAGGAGACAAAGGACCTCTCTTCAAAACACTCCCAGAACCCCCATCCCTCCACTTTCAGCACCATCCATGCAACAGATGGCCCCTGTTATCCACAATCCAGCGGGGTTATCTATCAACATTGACATGATTTGAGATTATTCGGGAAGGAGGGAGAAGAGTTGTGTTTTCTACGTGTTTGTGTAGACGGCAGAAACAGGGAGTGCATGTGTGTATTTGAATGGCAGTCACGTAAACGCAAGACTGGGGGTATGCATGCGGTGTTTGAAACTATTTGTGAACAGCATGAGCTAATGCATTTCTAATGCCGTGCATGAATCAAAGAGGGAAGGCGCCTATCGTGTATACGTATACACACACACACACACACACACATTTATGTATACACATACATACATACACATATACAAAGGCGTATACAGAGTTGGAAGTGCGAGAAGAGAACAACATATAACTTTTTACAGCTTCTTTATCCAAGGTTTTCTATTCACACTGATTATATAATAGGAAATCATCTGTTTTCTAAAGGTTTAATACATTTAAATGTAGTTTCTTCATTGTGAAAATAAGATTAATTACATCAGATTAAACAAAAGCTGTAATTTTTTTTCTGTTGTCATTTATACTGTCAATATAAAGGTAAATAGCAAGGTAAAATTTGTAATAATAAGAACAGCGGATTAAATCTCTTAAAAATTACGCCACAGCTGCATTAAATGTAAGTAAATCCAACCGCAGAGTGATGATCGTTTAAACTATGTTTTACGAACACTGCGCTGACATAAAGTTCAATCAAACATCAAAACACACACACAGATATAGGACAGAAAAGGATATGTGGTATGATAAAAGGATGATAGTTTGACGATGTCTGTCACTGTCAATACTCATCTTACAGCCACAATAGCACCGCAGAGCTTTGTAGTGGTATGGCAAAGGATTAGGGGCCATAGTAGTTGTACCATGTGCTGCACAAACAAAAGCTTTCTAATTGATTTCAGCCCGACCACAAGAATACAGCACCCTGTAATAGCCACATCCACCACACATCCCCACTGCCACTGTTGATTGATGTCAGAGGGATTTGTTTTAATTAACATCAACAGCCACTTCACCAACAGGCAGGTTTCCCTCTCTCATTTACAGACTCGACTTCGCTTGCCTTTTTCTTCTGACCGTTTTGTGTGTTTTGCATCCAACGTTGTGCGCGTCTTAAATCAGTTGCAAAGCAAGCTCATTATTGGCCCTTTTTATCTCAGGATTTATGGTTTTGACCAGGCCTGCTCATGAGGACAGTGTGAAGCATTAGCATCAGAGCCTGCAGCTGGAGGACTTAAAAGAGAACATAATATACGATCCAAGGGTGAATGGGAGGGTACTGGAATAGTACAACCCGCAAAAACAGTGTATATTTGCAGCACCGTGGTCGGGATGCAGCAGGACGCAGTGTTTGATTGTGCGATCCCAGTCAGTAGTTAGTTTTTGGTCTTCACGTTTACATTTTTGCACATTGAAAAAAACTCTCTTTGTAAAATACTACACAAAAGAGAGAAGAAGGAGCTTGAAAGCCAAATCAGTTGATCCTCATTCATCATGTCAGATAGCATCGGTCTGAAGGACGACAAAGCCCCTGAACCGGGGAGGCAGTGACTGACTCCAACAGGTCAGGGGTCAGACTCAGATTAGTGTTTCAATTGCTGCTCAGTACTCAGTGTCGTTTTTTTTTTTCTTTCTTTTTTTTGTAACATCGGCACAGACAACACAGATAAGAGGTCATGTTTGACACAGACACACACACACACGCCCAGCTCCAGTTTCACAGACATACACCTGAAGCTTAATGGTCCCCATCTCCCCCAGCAGGTGCTCTCTGCACTTCACTGGGGAAACGCGAAACCCAAAAACTCAGGAGTGTGTCGGAGTAAATGATGCAAAGCAGTACCGAAGATCTAGTCTTAACCGGCTGCATACTACAGCCTCACAGGCAAGAGGAGAGAGGGGGCAGACGGAAGTAGTGGGCGGCCAGACAACCAAACCAGACCAGAGCAGAACTGGGTCTCTGCAACAGCATGTGTGGAGTCTACTTCTGCCTCCTCTGAGCTGTAGAGCAGTAGAGTCCAGCACTGTCAGTCGAATCTCTCTTCTTCTATTGTTCTCTTTCTCTCAGCTTGCAGACAGTCTACATCACTGCCCTGTGCCCTTTGACCTCTTGAGCCAGATATTCATTAGAATCCCAGTCACATTTGTGTAATAGGTGCACGCAAACATTGGTCCGAGATCTTTAGCTCACCTTCGCATCAGGACTTTAAGTCGATGACAACCCAAAGTTTTCTATTAGATTATAGTATTATGCACGGAAAAACTCATTCAGGTGAACGTGCAGCTAACGTTGTTAGCGACCTTAACAAGATGACCCCGCTACGATGCTGTTCCACCTTTGACCTGGTTTGACTCAATCGCGGCTGAGCGACATAAAACCTCAAACAATATCTTTTTGTATTCTGCTTTCTCTGTATTTATCTTCCTGGTTGACACAGTAGTAAACCACACCAATGCCAAAGTCGCAGTCTGATGACTCCGAAAGCGCCACTTCACCAGGACACGGGACATATAACATCCTAGCATCACTAAACTGGACTCTCACTGTCCTTTGTGTACGTGTGTTTGTCCAGATAGATAGATAGATAGATAGACAGACAGACAGATAGACTCTATATAATAGACTATAGATGTTATTCAAAACACCTGAGTGAACCTGACCTTGAGAAGGGACAGGACAACATTAGTGCTGTGTGTGTGTACTTGCAATTTAAAGTGGCTGGCTCAACCAGTTTTATCAGTCAGCCATATGCACACACTGATACTCTACTCTGACGCCTACCTGGCTGACATTCATTCCTCTCCAACATGACCTCAGTGCCAGTTTTTAGGTGTTGTCCTTAAGTGTTTATGCGCCGTGCCAAAACCAATTGGTTAACACAAACTACACTGAGCATTATATATGGCTCTGGAGAGGAAGCATGTTGTGTCGTGCCCAATTGATTAATACTATATTTAGGCTGATGATTGTCTTAATGACAAGTCCATTCACGACAACGTGTATTCTTTTTGATTAGAGGGAGTAACACTGTAACGCGTATGGAGTCTTCCAGGTGTTTGGTGAGTCCAAATTAAACATGCAGGGCTTTCAGAAGACTGGTCCGACGTGTTTTTTTGATACCACAGAGGAAATAAATGTGTGTAATCACTCACAAAAATGTAAAGGATCACTTGAGGTCATTGTGCTCACTTCATCGGCATATCTGCCCGACAGTTCTTTGTAAGAGTTCATACTGTAGCTCAGCTGAATTAGAAGGTTGTGTGTGAGTCAGGCGGCAGGCAGGCAGGCACACTGACTGATTGTCAGACTGACTGACTGGCAGACTCATCGCACAAATATTTCTAAAACCTGTGTCTTTGCAAATGTCAGGCATGTACCCTCTCCTCCCCTTTCTCTCCCGCTCACCTCTCTCTCCCTCTCTCAGGTTTGTTCTTGCAGCGAGAGTATGACTGTAATCTGATGAATGCATGTCAACCATAAAGGGTCCTGTGGCAGCGACGTTGCTGTCAAACTGCTCACGAGGCTTTTGAAAGCAAAAAGCAAAGCAGTTGAGGGAATGGAATGAGAAGCAGTTCCCCTGGATGGCGCTCGAGGTGATGGGTAAACACCTTGTTTACCTTCTTTAACTGCAGTTCAGCATGCAAAACTTGTAGACGCGCTCACTTATGCACACTCAAAAATCCATTAAGCATATTTTTGATAAGACTATGCAAATGTTTAAAGGTCAAATATTTGTTACGTTTAAAAACCCCTCACTCTCCCCCTGGTGGCTGGCTGTCATGTACGTCTTAAATCCTGTCTATTCCACGTTAGCAAATGGGACAGAAGATATGTCAAGACGGTTTCTGTCATTTAAGATTATCACACTGATGTCTGTTGATTGTTTTGGTTTTTTTTGTGCGAAATGTTTGGTTCTAAGTAGTTGTGCGATGCTATAAAAACTAAGTGAGATGCTACAGAGTGAGACGTCATGCTTGACAGCTGAGGTTGACTTATATCTGGGATAGTTTGGCATCTGTTTTTGTACAATGGGAGTAAGTGGAGATGCTTTGTCCATCGTTACATGTTTGCATGTAATTGTCTATTGTCTACACTTGGACGCGGCGTGATAGAAACAACTCAGGCGTACCTTACTATGTCAGTCCATGTTGTCAAGGCTTGAGTATGGTTTCAAGTCATAGCCATGTTTGATTGTTATCACGATGTGATACCTGTTTTTCAGCCCTCCTCCCTCTTGTCTTTACCGTTTTTTCCTTGTCATTTCGCCCCACGGGCATTTTCCTCACAAAGAAAAAAATAAAAACACCCCAGACATGTTCCTCACGCAGAAGATGTATGTGAAATGAAGATCACTGTTGCAGATTAGATTGTCACAATGGAATTTATTGTGAAACTACTGTCTGTATTGGTACAGTGCCAGGACTTTGGAGGCTGCCTGGCTGTACAGTCATTGTGCCTCAAATATTGACATGCCTCTCCTCCATGGCCTCGGGTGCCCTGCGATTACATTCTGAACAAAGACTGTTGCTTTGTTTATTGCAGTATTATTATCACAGTATGACATTTACAGTGGGTATTTAGACACATCTGATTCAATAAACTGTGTCATCCACTATGATCTGTTTCAATGCTGCTGAGAAGTTATATATAATATAAGAAGGATGCACAGCTTAGTGTCACCGCCTACATATAATGAATTCAATTATTTCATTTACAGTCTCGACTGTGACTCTGCCGCAAATTTACGATGTTAAAATTACATGTGCCAGCCCCTGATTAAACAGGTGCACGCTTCCATTATGACTGTTACTACATCACTCAGCAAAAATCTAATAAGACGTCGCCAATGGCGCTCAGCTCCACAATCTCCATGCAGCAGGTGTGCACTGCCTGAAGATTCCTCATGTTCAGCACAAACAGAAGCGAGTGGTGACAGGAGTGGAGGAATAGTCTGTCACTCCTGTCACTCCTCTGTTACCTATACTAGTGGATTTTTGTCTAATGTCAACAGCTAGTTGCACAATGAACTTATGATGTAGGTCAGGATTTGCCAGGTGAGATTGTAAACTACACAAACTCTTCACTCTAGGCTCGTTTCTAAAAAAAAACAACAACACTGTTTTTAGTATGTTTATGTAGTATGTTTTTAGTATATTATATTACATTATATTATTAATTTGTTTGCAGAATCATAATAGATTTGGGTAATTTGTCACATTTAAGGAGGTTTGGATGAATGTTTATCAGATTATTACTGCATGATAATACAAAATAAACTGAGTTTGCTTTGAGAGTAATGTGACACATTCAAGTAATAAAACAGCAGAATTAGTGTTTGTTGAATAATTAAATGCGGCATAAACCTGCAAAAAACACTAATGTGTGTTTGCCTCTCTGCAAGATGGGTTAGTCACAATGTCAGTGACAAGTGCCGGAGACAACCTGACAGAAACTGCCACGGAAAGAGGAGGAGAAAGTACTTTTTTTTAATTTTTTCCTCATAGAGTTACTATGAGGATGTGTAGAGTTGATTCTCAAGTCAACATGTAACGCAGAGTAAAGCATACCTGTGCACGCACATGTATTATTTGTGAGTGTTTGTTGGAAAATGTTTATGACAAACAGCTACAGGGCACAATAATAGGAAACAGACATCTAGTGTCTAACATTTGGCTGGGGTTCAGGCCCTCGTTACTTGTTAACACACAGGTTTTATCACTGTGTATTCTAATCCATACATGTGGGTGTGGTGTTTTTTTCAGCAGGTAAACATAGACCCAGGTTGTCAATGTGTGCCGTAATTTCAAGGCTGTGAGTTTAATGTTGAAATGTCGAGTTCCAACAAATACAATGAGACGGAGTATACGCAGTGACTTAAGTGTTGTTGGCATGGCAAATAATTTACACGCAAGCAAGCACACCTTGCACAAAATCCCTTAACTGGAGCATAGTGTGTTAAGACCAAACACTCAAGCCCAGAAAACGTCTCTGTTTCCCCTCAGGAGCAGGCTGCACAGAGGTGGAGACAATTAGTGAGAGTAGCGGTGTGTGTCCAGAGGACTGAGGCTACAGTCTTGTGCTGTGTGTCTCTTCACCAGCCTACAGTCACAGCTGACTGATGCGTACACTACACATGAGCGACGCAGGACACAGAGAGGGGTCAGAGAATCAGACCAACATTTTTTTTTTATCGGTGACGCGAGAATCAGATCTCAGCAAATCAAATGTAATCGATTGATTGGTTTTGTGTCAGAGCCCCGAGCTGTGGATCAATATACATTTGGTGCTGTAGGATGTATTAATGACAACACGACAGTGTATTTGGGAATGATGCAAAACAAACATGTGCTACTCAGTCACCCAATGCACGCAATAGTAAATAGTCCTATTGACAGTACTTGTTTGCATGGTGAATTGTAGCATACGTTGTCAGAATTACACAGAAACTCACCAGACTTATGCCATAACTTCATATAACTTCATCACACAGACAGGAATGGCAAAGTACGAACTTCCTCCATTCTCTCTTTTCATTTCCCCCCTGTCTGTAACCCTACACAGTCTCACTGTATCTATTAAATTCTGTGTGTGTGTGTGCGTGTGTGTGTGTGTGTGTGCGTGCGTGCGTGCGTGCGTTAAGAGAGCTGCTCTTGTTCTCCTGCCACTCTTGCTAAGAGGCTCAGCGTGTGTGAAAGGACCCCATTGAGGCAGCAGGGTGTTACGGTTAACACAGTAAGGAGCGACAACAGACTGCGGTTTGGGTTTTGTCGGTGCAAAGCGTATTATTGTGACACACGTCAAAAAAAAAAAATTAGAAAAAGAAAAATCTAGTGTAATCTGTGGCACCCTCAACAACAGGCTGTTTTTGTGCAGTACACGGAAAACTCTTGTCTGATGTTTGTAATATGGTAACCGACCACATCGAATGTATAATGACACTGATTCAAAATAAAACTTCCTGGTTTTATTTCATGCTCCACTCACCCAGAGAAGACGCTTCCTCCACTTTATTCCAGCTCCACTTTTCTTGATTTTGACGTCTTCCTCCCTGGAAATAACACAAAACAGTTGTACCTGTTAACCAAGTGTATTAATTCGAACGCCCCCCCCCCTCCCCTGCCCTCATGCATTGTCAATAACCCACAAGTTAGACAGGAAGTTTTTCTCTGTTAATTGGTTGGATTCCAGCTGGGTGCGGGAGCGTGCTGCTCGCTGCTCGGCCGTGTGGCAGCGCAGGAGAATGACGGCGCAGGAGAGGAAGAAGAATGCAGGTCGACCACTCGCCCCTCTGTCAGCTCCTTGTTCCTATCAGCTGTGCCCCCACCCCCCACCCCCACCCCCACCAGAAGCCCTTTCTGTTAGACTGTGTTTATAGCACGGTCGACCACTCGCCCCTCTGTCAGCTCCTTGTTCCTATCAGCTGTGCCCCCACCCCCCACCCCCACCCCCACCAGAAGCCCTTTCTGTTAGACTGTGTTTATAGCACGGTTTCTGTCGCTTAAGCTGCTAAGAAAGAGGCATTCATTCATAAGGGCATGAAAGGTCACAGAACCTGACAGTGCAAGCCAAGACAAACATTTGGCCACATGTGATGATATTATTTACTTGCTATTAAAGAGCAGGTTTTTAATTTGCTAATTTCCCATTTGGACTTGTGCCCGTGCTTGTCCCTGAGTGGCTGTTTTGATCATGTATACGTGTGTTTGAATTCTGTTATTCGTGTTATTATGGGATCGTGAATAATGAAATATGAACAAACACAATGTGACCACATGATTAGAGTAAGTCCCACATTTCTTTCTTATAGTTATAGATGAGTTATAGTTGAGTATGCTTGTTCTTACTGGATGTACTCACATTTCCAGAATATATCCACTAAGCGATGCTTTTAGGCCATTTTTCATAAACCTAAGCTGTGAGTCACTCTGTGAAGGAGGTAAACAGAATAAGAATGACGACCGCGCCATATGCTACTTGTGATTGCGCAACACCTGAAAACTGACTTCACTTTTGTGAATACCGTCTCTGAGTTAGCCTGCAGCTCACGCTCATTTCGACATTCAGAGAGCATTGGAAAACAACCTGTTGCAGTCCAGGGCTCGGTTTGGCTCGCCGTCCCGCCTGCGGCTGCTGCTGCATCCGCGTGTGTACTTTTGTTGTGCGTCATGTTTCATACCTGTCACCGAGCTACACAGGTAAACCCAATGCATTCTTGAAATGCACGGCTTAGCACTGCAAATATTTAGCTTTCAACTTAACCTGAAACTAACACTCAAAACAGATACAAATCGTCTTGAAGCTTAAGGCTCCTTAACGACTGCAGTGGGCTATTTTTCTAACAAAAAAACTGCTGACAACAATTTTCTTAATAATATTATTTCTTCTCTTTTTCATTATTATTTGTTAATGTTCATATTTATACTCCTTTGAACTATTCTTTCATTTTTTGAGCTTTTTTGTGTCTTCATCTGTTTCAGCATAAATAGTCGTCCTTTAAACATAAATATTGCCTTATTATTCTTCTCTTCCTTCTTTCTTTTTCGTGTCACTCCCCTTTTCTTTCCACATCTCCTCTAAGGTGAAACCCAACTCAACTGTCTGGTGTAAAAACGCTCAAACCACACTTCACTGGCATCATCTAAAACAGCCCAAAAACTGTCCTCACCCTACACCTGTTGAGGGAGTTAGGGATAAACGCAGGAAAAAAAAAGATGCACAGATTTGGCCCCTCTCGCTCTTGGGGCTATCTACGTTTGCCCCATCGTGATTGAATTAGCCGTTAAGACAAAGGGCACTAGCGAGCAACAAAAGTCAACTGATGTCGTGAAGGAGAACAGAGCGACGTGTGCGTACGTGTCGGCTTGTTTGCACGTACAGAGTGTGTTTGGTTGTCGCCCGCATTCTGTGACAAACGATGTCCAGGACCCAGTGACGAGTGGACACAGGAACCCAACAGTAAACACGCCTCACCTTTATTCTGCTCTCTTCTCCTTCGATCTATAGTCTGAAGTTAATGTTCATCTTGGTGGATGTTTGCTGCGTTTTCATTAGTCATTAATCACCAGTGGTTAAACATTAGTCCTTATTCTCAAAGGCAGGTCTGTCTTTGTGAGTCAGCGTAGGTACGTTCCAGTGTGTGTATGCGCGTGTGCCCCTGCTTTGCTTCTTGCCCACTAAGATCCAGTTCAAGGCTCATTTCCTAATTACAGTGCTGGCCAGAGGTAATTACAACCTTAGATTAAGAGCAGTTTCTCTCTTTTTTTTATGGGCTCACTGAAATCCAGCAATTAGTGGTGGCTTTCTGGGATGAGCATCCTCCCTCTCACTCCCCTCCCCTCTCTCTCTCTCTCTCTCTCTCAGTCTCCATCTATGTCTCTCACTCTCATTCGCTCCCTCATTACTTCAATGGAGTCAGTTTAGGAATCTGGGGGATTTTTTTTTTATTTTTTTTTGGGCTCCTGACAGATTCTCCAACCAGAGTGAGGAGGTTAAGACAACATCAGCTTTATTGACTATAAAACTTGAGTAACTTAAAAGTACTGACCACTTGAGCAGTATAAAAGTCGTTTGAGAGAGTAGTTTGTTGCCATGCCGCGACTGATTTCAAGGGGTCATCTGATTGAGTGAGTGGTTAAACCTGCCGACAGTGAGTGTGTGTCTGTGTGTGTGTGTGTGGATGTGGATGTGGACATGGAGGACAGCAGTTATTTGGGGTTTGCGCTCAAGCTGGGGCACTCGGATCCCTTTGCATGTGTGTGTATATTTATGCAAGGTTTTTGAAGTGGTTCTTCTGAATGCATCATTTGGCTGCCTCGGCAAGCTCTTCTTCAATTTAGCTTGGCAGGCGTACGGGCTGGGGTTTGCCTTCGCATACCGCTGGGTCAGCATTGATGTGTGAGGCTGAGGCCTTTTGAAGCAGGGGATTTATATAAGACGCCTCTTCGAGGGAGCAGCACCGGCTCGCTGTTGTCAACCAGAGAAAGCCTTCCCTCGCCCCCCCACTGTGCAGCACCTGAGGAGGAGATACGCTGGAGACTTTGCTTCTGACAAAGGAGGGAATGGTGCATCTGAAAAGTCTAAAACCTACTCACCAACTTTAATGTGGCCTTGAGAAAAACAGATTTCTACCCCTTAGCTCCCCCACTCTACCAGCTTTACCTCCCCATATTCCTCCTCTCCCCCCTCCACCGGGCCTCCTCGCCTCGCCTCAGCACCTGACTTTTAACCCTCTAATCCCTCTGATGCGCCTTGTAGGATGCTTCAATCACTGCCCCTAATTGGTGTAAAACTGAGCTTTGGTGGTAAGAAGCGGTATGTGAAAACCCCCGTCTCTCCCTGCCAGAGTGGGGGAAAGGAAAGCGAAGATATTCAGCTTGAACCATTGTGTAGTGCTAATAACACACAACGCAGACAAAAGCTCCTGTAAGATGTCCTGCAGATCTTTGGGCTATCAGCTATCAGCAGAGCAAACGGTAAAACGACAATTTATCAATAATTCATGGTCGGCAGCAGATACAGACATTGGAGCTCTCCTCCTCCCCAGCTCTTTGGCCCAGATAATGAAATGCCAGCCTTGATTTTGTTAAAAACAGATAAAAGTGTAGGGTGACACAGTGTTGTTGAGTCGATCCTGAATGGGTTGTGTAGTTTCAGCATCGCCGTCAGAGTGGTGTGACAGCGGGCCTGTGCTTAATTGTTTAAATTGGCTTTTATGACGGAGGGTTCCTTCTCCTTTCCGCCCACAGACCAAGATTTAACTGAAAGAAATGTCCCGCGGTGGGGTGGGGGGGTTGGGGGTAATCCCCCCCCAATGTGCACATGTGTCTCACTTAATGCTCACACCAGCGTGCACAATTGTGGGCTTCATCGCCGCACTGTGTTGTGCTGCATTTTCTGAAAAGCTGCAAGGGGACGCGGTTAAAATAATAGAAATTCCCTTTTCTTTTTCCTTCTTCCCCCATCTCTCTCTCTCTCTCTTGGACTTGTTTCAACCCCTCTATCAGCAGCTGAAGTGTCTCAGTGTCAACAAGTCACTTTACAAAATCATCAGTTTGCTGTAGAGAGCAGCTCTACAGCAAAGCAGGAAGCAGTGCGTCTTTATTGTTGCTCTCTTGTACTAAAAGCGTTGCAGTCTGTGCAGCGACGTAACCTTACATTTCTCTGCTACTATAATGAGGGCTAATTGACTAATACAAACCAATTGGAAGCATGATGTGCTGTCAGTGAGCGTCGGTAGCGTCTCCTGTAGAATAATGACAGTCTGAGCAAACAAGCGGCACACCAGTGCAGGGGTTAATAGCAGGACCGCCGGAGTAATTTACGCCGTCTGTGTTTTGCCCCCAAGGACAGATTAGGCGATTTTCCGTGCCTGTTTATGGAACCGTGTTAAAGATGCTTATCCGGCTGCAAACTGGGAGGATTTATGGTCAGAAGACTGTTCTTACATGATTTAGGCTTCTACTCCAAAAGGGAATTTATACTTTTTTAACTTAGTTATATATTTTAACTACTGATTTCCAGCTGGGTTTTGGGGGCGACTGCTTGTATCTGAGAATATTCCTGGTGTTTTTAACATATAATAATGTCACTCTTTGATGGATATTACAGGCTCCAGGGTTTGACCTCATGAAATCATTTTATATTTGCTGCAGATTTAATATTTTAGCCACTAAACATGGCGAGAGCTCACCCTTGGTTCCAATACATCCATAATCTTGTCATCTGCTGGAGTTGTGCGTTATTTGGAAACTTAATGAATTCAACATGTGATGCACTGATGATCACTTTACCCGACTTATAGTCCTGATTTCCGCAGTAGTTTTTGCTTTTACAGTAAAGAGCAATGATGCGCCACTCTTCATCATCTGACCCCTGGTGACCTGATCACCCTGACCACGCTTGTGTCCTATTGAACTTGTGTTGTGGAGATGTTTTCCCCGAGCAGGTCCAAAAACAGCTGTCCGCTGTGGTGAGGGCGGCTCGGTGCGGTCCAGACGCTCGGCTCGGCCTGCGCTTGCTGCGCGGCGTCCTGCGGTCCAGCACCACTCCGCTCCAATACCGCCCACGCGGCTCCTTTACGCGCCGCGCACACGCCTCGCGCTTTACGCACGTCCCCAAACACAGCAGTGTTGTGTTGTATCTGTAGTAGCTGGTGATCTGATCTGTAGTGGCGCCTACTTAACCAGTGAACCCTGTCTGTTCAATTACGACTCTGTATCACCAAGCTGACGTGACGGAGGCGCGCTGTCGTTCAACAGCACGAGACTCCGAAAACACCGCGCTGAGTTGTCCCACTTCAAGTTTTACAACTTTTACGCGCGTGCTGTTCTTCTCCCGTCTTGTTTTGATGAGGAGGCAGAAACCTGCCGAGGCGCTGTGACTGTGTCGCGATGGTGATTTCCTTCACCGGTGCGCTCGTTATCCACTAATGGATCAAATCGACCCGTCTGCGTTTGTCAACGCAACCCCGTTTACGCACGTTTCGCCCCTGCGGCAAACGACGTGTCGAGGGGGGCTGGTACGCGCGTATGTTGTGAGTCAAAGCAGGAAACTCTTACCCTGGACTCGGACGCAGTGAAGGTGGAAGCGCAGCCGCGCTCGAGCCTGGATCCAAACGGAGCGGTCCTCCGGTTAAACTCCAGACCTGCTACTTTCCCCGAACGTGCGCATTCTCTTTTTAAAAAAGAAACCCCACACACACACTCCGCGTGCGCCTCTCAGCCTTCACGCGCTCCTCATCGAGTCCTTGGAGAGGTACACCAGCCTCCACGTCAAGGAATGCGCTCAAGTGCCGACTCCCCGGACAAAAAGCGCTTTATTGGTGAGCGCAGAGGAGAGCTGGAGCGGAGGGACGGGAGGGGAGGGGCGGGGCGAGGCGAGGCGAGGCGCGCGGCACGCTGTGCGCACTCCTGCACAGACCGCGGAGCAGCACGCAACTCACCTGGCACAAGACACCTTCCCTCCCCGGGTCACCTCCTTCCCTGTGACGGTACCTGCACGAGCCCTTTCATCATTTACTGTGCAGTGGCATTGGTTGTTTTGCTTTTTTTTGCCAGTAAACATAATGTATCACACAGTAGTGTTTGCAGTAAATAAAACTTCTATTATATACAATCATATCTATCAGTTAATGTTATCTTCATCATCAGCATCAATCAGAATCGAAGACCTCTTCTCCTTTTATATTTGATCTCCGGCCTCCACATTCCACAAGGGCTTCTGTTTTTATTCCCCCACGTGTTTATGAGAAATAGAGAAAATAATTGAAAGCAGGCCAAAATGTCTCCTTGCCGTGATGTCATTTATGCAGTCGCGCTGAAGGCAAAGAGAGGATAACAAGGGAAAAAACATCAACAAACAGACCTCTCTGGCCCTGGGGCCACCGCACGTGTCTCCAGAAACCAACCCCACCATCTGCATCCTCTGAACCAGGGACACTGTGCTTCTAATTGTTGAGTCTTGCTTGTGTGTTTGGAACTGTTTCCTTTTTGATATCAGTCCTCACGCAGTCTGCGGCTATCGCCTTTCTCCTCCTCGCTGTCCGCTCTCACTGTAGGATTTATTACTCATGTAACACACAAGTACACACACACACGTACACGCACGCACCAACACAGTGTCATCTGCAAGGCATTACAGTAAATTGCAGGAATAGAGCAATGATTTCACGCTTGCCCCCGCAAAATCCAGATGTAGCGTCTCAGTCGTCGCCTCAGCTGAGTTTTATGTCTCGAGGAGGAATAAAGAATAGGTAAGAAATAAATCTTACCCTCTTGTAGTTGATCCCACATGTGTGAGCCTCAATATCAATACTCATACTCTGCCTCGTCCCCCAAAATGCGTATTATTTGTGGCATACCGTGCATTTTTGCATTTGCAATTGGCCAACCGCTTAGAGCGCGTGTCAGATGTGTCATAGTCCTTAACCAAGAGGCTTCCTGATCATTTGTATACTTCGCCGTAGCCGTGGTAACAGTAACTTCTACCAATTAGAGCCATAGTCAAAAACAGATGTTCAGGATGAACCAGCCAATAGAGATTTGGAGATTTCGATGTTTTACTACCACATGTGACACAGTAAATATATGACACACTAATGGAGAGGAAAACTCGACCTGAGAAGCCTGATACGGACTCAAAGCAACGTTCTTTTATTTATCTGATTCAATTATTCAGCAAAATAACACACTGTATACTCTTATACCCCTTTTCGTCATATTGTGTCTCATGTGAAGTGGCGTCCAAGAGAAAAAGAAAAGAAAGAGAGTTGGTTCTGCACATATGTACATTAGAGGTTAGGGGCGGGAACTTGGTCAGTGGTGTTAATCACAGTCTAGTGGCTGTAATGACAGCAGCATGTGCCGTCAGTGTGCTGGGCTCCTAATCACCGTGGCTCCATAAACCACGGCGAGTATATGGTTCAATCCCCAGCAGGCTGCTGAGCAAGCCACAGCCTGCGAGACTGGAGAAGTCTGAAGGCGCTTAGCCACACAGCAACAGGGAGACATCAACAAGAGTTCCTTCTTCCTGTCAGGATTTGTCACTTTTCCTAGTTTTGTTTTTCACGCTATAACTTTTACTCTCACGTCCCTTTTTTCCCCTCATTTCCCCAACTCGTCCATACTAACAAGTTGAAGTCCGAGATTAGCAGTGTCGTAAAATGTAATGATCGTGTTTATTTATATTCCTGTTTATTTATAATGCCACTCCACACAGGAATAGAGAAGTGTGTATTTCAGGAATGATTATTTTTATCTCTCTATCCGCACGGCAGCAACAAATTGAAAAATACATCTGACACATTCTTGGCACTATAAAAACAGGTTTTCAAAAATAAAAAGCAAAAAAAAAAACATTTGGCCTACAGAAGGAGGACGAGTTAGATATTTCGGAACAGGAGTTTTAATGGACTGTTCCTTTATTATTTTATTATAGTCTTGCTCAGAGCATAATGCAGTCAGCGAGCATAAAAACAGACGGAGAGAGCGGGATCTGCTCAGGGAAACGTGCCTCACCTTTCCATCAGCCTCTGCTGGTTATTCACCCAGACCCCGTGTGTCAGTGTGTTTAGCATATCTGCATGCATGTTGGCATCTGTCTTTCACTGTGTTTTGCATAGATGCCTTTGTCCAAGAGAAAACATCTCTCACCATCACTCGTAAATCTGCTCTGGTGGCATCCAGTATGTGTGTGCTGCTGGGAAGGGAGAGGGAGAAACTATAGGAGACTGCGAGGTTAATGAGTGGCCCCTATGGGAACCTGAATGTGTCTGAGAGCGATGACACCTTCTGCTTTGTGCGTCCTCCCTGCAGAAGTCGTCCCCGTTTCTGTGAGAACAAACATATAAAGCTGTAATCGAATGCACTGCAGCAGATAAAAGTGAAATGTTGACTCTTCCCACCGACTGTCTCTCTCCCGGCTTCACTCATAATAAGTCAATCTGTGGCTCATAAAGCTGTCTTCAATAGAGGAACCTATTATTAAAGATATAGCACCGAAGCAGCATGTGTACTTTATGAAGTACACTCTTTGTTTTCTCATTCTTTGTTTTTTCAATGGTTTATATTTACACCCACGCTCCACGAGCTTCATATAGTGTCACACTTGGATGTTTGCGGCGCAGAATGATGTTATTGTGGAATGTGACACTAAGGAGTTGTTTCTCGGTTATTCACCCAAAGCAGCAGTTTACCGAAGCAGCATGTGTACTTTATGAAGTACACTCTTTGTTTTCTCATTCTTTGTTTTTTCAATGGTTTATATTTACACCCACGCTCCACGGGCTTCATATAGTGTCACACTTGGATGTTTGCGGCGTAGAATGATGTTATGTGGAATGTGACACTAAGGAGTTGTTTCTCGGTTATTCGCCCAAAGCAGCAGTTTATATATATATATATATATGTGTGTGTATATATATATATATATATATATACACACACACATATACATATATACACACACATATGAAAGTACATGTTATTTTATAAATTTTCTGGTGTGACAGTTTTAAAAAAATGCAGCCCAGAGAGAAGAGACCTCCCTCCTTCATTCCTCCTCTCTCATTTCCTCTTTCCATTCCTTCTCTGCCCTCCCGTGCTCCCTCCGTCCTACCTCTCCGTCTCATTCTCACCCTGCAGTCTGGTATGTCAGGTATTGGGTAGCAGCGGCATGCCTGTGGTTAAGTCCAGTACACAAAGTGTCACTGCAGCTCGGTTACCATATGTTCACTATGTCTGCACTGCGTTCATATGTAACTTTAATTGTACAATGATAGACAATGAGTCAGTAAATTAGACACTTAACTTATATTAGAATTTGGTCAGCCCCTCCCAGGCCATATCAGCCAGTCAGTCACATGGTGTGATAGGAGTGTGTCGCCCTGCGTAAAGGCACCATGCCCCAAAGGAATATAAATATTGATATTTTAAAAAGTTCAAAAAACAGCAATCTATATTGCTTTAAAGCTAAAGCTTTATCCACTCTAGTTTCAGTCCCTTTTTTTTTCTTTTATTTCTTTCATAGTATAGAAATTCAGTTTTGTGCACAAAAACTGAATTTTTTTCATGATGCAAACCGTGTGGCCCTGATTAATTGCTTCCAAACTACTGTGGTGACATTCCTTCCCTCGTTAATGTTAAACGCTCCACTTGCCAGTGTATCGCTCTGTGCAGCGTGTTCTTTAATGATACCACTGCCCATGTGTGTAGCCGTAATTCTGTCTGCCCCACAAACATTTAACAAACGCCTCCAAAATGACCCGTCTAGCTAAGTGAAGGAGATTAAGTTTAAAAAAAACCCCAAAAATCGGAACATATGGAAATGACTGTGATGGCTTTGACATTAAGGAGAAGTCAAATAGAAGTTGATAGAGAGCAGTGAGGAGTTTTTTTTTTTCTTATTTTGAATTTAAAAAATGTTTTTCATGTTTGCTAGGCTGAGGCTTAAATGATTGTAAATCGGTTCAACATAAACGCTGTTTGGCATAAACCTCCAGAGGAATACACACGTGCTGTTTGAAACCAATCGCTTGAAGCTGCGTCGTCATGCAGCGCTGGAAGAAGCCGGGCTGTGGCTGGAGGCTGCCTTGTAAACATCTGCAGACATTGTCTCTACGTATATGACACAAGCAATGCATGTTTCTCTATGTGTTACTCATTCACACTCTAACCTTTGTGCAATGCAGAAATGTAAAGTGTAAAGAAAAAGCTGGTTATTGTGTATCGTGGGTGGTCACCAGACATGTTTTTTCTTCACAGACTATACATTTGGTGTTTGTGCATTGGCGTGAATGTGCATTTATGCGTGCGAGAGATAACGTACAGACGGAGGAGTCAAGCTTGTCGTACCAGTTACAGCTCACCTACACGCTCGTCCTTTCTTTTTCCGTCCAGTAACTCTCCCAGATACAACACGATAGCACTCAAACTATTCTTATGAGGAACGCTCGCACACATAACTGTTGTGATTTACTACACGAATGGAGTTATCTTATCTCCTCTCGCCGTCTCTCCTGCTTTCTCTCTTTTTTTTTTCACTCTCTATGAAAAAAAGGGGTCGCCTTTATAGTAAATCTGCTCCGCTGGGTGGGTTTTATTGGTTTTCGCTGTACAAATCCCTGCTTCGGTCATTAAAGCGGATGATTTACTGTGAGACTGCTCGACCTGAACATGGTGAAACGCAGGCTTTCGTTCAGTCCACCCGGCACGGAGAGGGAAAAGATAAGACCTAAACCCCGGGGCCACACAGAGGTTGATCGTATATAGTGCTTAAATAAGTCATTCTTAAGGGTCAGTAGGTTTGTACTGGGAATGTGATATCAGGTTTAAGTGAACAATTATCAGCCCAAAAAAAAAAAAACAATCTTTTTTTGTGTTTCCAAATGTTGACATTTTGGACAATTTGTTGACATACAGTACATGATTGGCATTCCACAGGAGTGGCGTGTGCCTCAGAGAGATCAGTAAATGGGATCTGAGTGATAAGAGCCAGTTTGGACAGTTGCAGCTGACAAGGTGTGTGTGTTCACGTGTGTGTGTGTGTGTGTGTCAGAGATAGATAAGTCAGATCAGACAGAGCCACTGATATTCTGTGTTAACTGGCTCTGATAAAACACACGTGAATGATGATGACTGAATGATGCTCTGCTCCACGCCTCAAAAATGTCTTTTGTAGGTTTATAATTCCCCCTTTATTTTTCTCATCCGAGTCAAATCTCATTCATTGGAACTGGCTGATGAGGAAAACAAATATTAGACGGTGATGGCTAGACTCTGGTTTTTACAGCTCTAGCCTTTTGTAGGAGAGCCAATCCTGTTTTGGCTATCCAGCAAGGCCCACATGCACACACTGATGGGTTTGGATCACCCAGTTTGAGATTTAGTGTGAGGTCAAGCAGTGCTAACACTGGAGGGAACATTGGCTGAAGATTTCGGCAGCATTTTCCAAAAATATTAATCAATAATCGACCACGTCGTGTCTTGTTACGTATCAGTTGCGGTGTCCGGTTGTTGTTCTTGAGCAGGGGAGCGTCTGTCCCAGAGACACCACGCTCTGTTTAACTGGTTAGGTTAATAACTCTTTCATCAGGCGTGTTATTGGTGGAAAGTGATTTTAAAGTCGATTCCAGTGAGGGGCTCGGAGAGTGAAGGACAGTTCAGCAGCGGTTTCGACTTGTGGTTTCTCCACAGTAGGAAAGACGAGGCTTCAGTGCAACCAAGGCTTGACATCACTTCCCGTGTGTCTCAGATAAAAAACATTTAATAAAACAATAAAATGCAAAGTTAGTGAAGAACGGAAGCCAGTTTAAGGCTGTTAAGATTTTTGTTATTTCTCTGCAATGCAGAATAAATACTGGGCAAGAAATGATGGCCACGGCCGATTGAAATCATGACCTTTACATTTTTTATTATGTTCAGTTTTCGTTTTCCCAGAAATCTGATCTGCTGATATGTTTCATGTCATCAGTAAGATCTGTTCCATTAGTTTTGGAATAGACAGATTTAACTGCTTGCTTTCATTCATTTGTGTTTGTAAGATATTGATTATTGAAAGGTGATGAATAGATAAATAAATGGAAAACTTGCACACTCGCATATTGTGACAGTGTGTTTCGAGATATAATGCCTTATTGGCTGATCACAGTACATTTATGATTTGATAACACTTGCTAACTGTGGGAAAATCTGCACTCCTTCCTCACTTCCTGTTCAGCATGTGTACCTGCGTCTGTCTTTAGCGTTTGCAGCGTGACCGTGACGAGGGCTGGACCTTCCTCAGCTGACCTGACTGACAGCAGTGAGGGTCGCCGTGGTCATGACCCTCATCTCTTCCTCTTTCTGTCTTCTGTGCCATCGCTTCCTCTCCCCTCTGCCGTCTGAGGCAGTCGCGGCTGCTGATCAGTTCCCATGCCCCCGTCGACAGGTCATTTAATGGTCATCTAGCCCGGGCCCTTGATGCTGAACTCCGGGGTTAACGCGGAACACATCTCTTCCGGGCTTCAACAGATGACAACAAGCAAACAACCTGACATATCACACACACACAAACACTTTCAGTGTCTATACAAATATAAAAAAGATTTCTATGAAAGATTTCTAAAGATTTTTTTTATTTCCACGAACAAACTTATGTTTGTCATCCAGGTTTTTAAAGATTGCTGTTTCCAGTTAGTAAGTTCACAGCCTTAGTCTACAAACCGTGACACCCGCACGCCCACCCACGTCCTGCAACTACCAAACCCCCACACGTGTCCGCCCTCCAGCCCCTCGGTTCACAGAGTCGTGGATGTAAAGAGTCTGATGTCTCCTGCCAGTTTATGACCAGGGTCCGGGCTGCTTTATAGCTCAGCCAGTCTGGACCAGTTTTCCACAGTGTACGCGAGTGTGCAACAAGGAGACCAGTGTGTTTGTGCAGTTATCTGCTCAGCACGTTGAAAGTCTTGTTTTCTCCCTCCCCGTCTCCTCTTGTAAAAAAAAAAAAAAGATGAGGGTTTTCATTTTACATGTCACCATTATGCAAAACAGATGCACCGTCCATCATGTGGCCAGACGGCACTGTTTGTTAAGCTGTCGAGAAATTCCTATCATATGTTTAAAAAAAAAAGAGGTTGTTTTTCTGCACATACTTGACATTTTGCAAAGCCATGTTACGTAGTTGACACCGTGTGGACTGTCTTGCTGCGGGTTCATTGTTTACCCCTGCAGGATGGGAGTAACTGAGAGATGTACAGCGCTGAGGTAAATCACAATCTGTGTAAACGAGAGAGGAGATAATGCTGTCATGTGACACTTTATGCCCAATCACACACACAGACCTCTGCGCCATATCGAGTTTTTTATTCAGTGTAAACAAGTAAAGTCGCCTTCACCAGGGGGCTTCTTAATGGCAGTTGAGGGGCTAGTATGGAGCTGTGCATGTGAGCATGGTGAAGAACCATTACTCTGTTTCTTGAGGATATGAATTATATAACTGCTTCAACTCTTATCTATTTGGCTACTTTGCGTGTGGCCGTATGTGGAAGTGGGAGTGTGTTGGTGTCAGAGCGGTCACTGCAAACCTGTTGACATGGGGCTCAGGGATTTTAATTAAATCCTGAGTGTGTGTGTGTGTGTGTGCTGCTTTAGTTTGTGTGTGTGTGTGTGTGCATGCTGGTTGTCAGGGGCCAGAAGATGGGGCCCGGTGAAATGAGGAGAGAGAGGAGAGTCGCTGGTTGGCAGCCCATCTGAGAGCCTCATCACTGGGGTTCATACCCGGCCACAGCTGGCCCCTCCACCAACAATCCCGGCTTTTCTTTTCTGTCAGGAACGCAGCGCGTCAACTCTAATTCCCTTCTAATGAACTGGCTGAAGGAGGTAGCCAGGCAGGCAGGCGAGTCCAGAGCACTTATTAAACACACAGTGGAAGCAAAACACACATCTCAGTGAAAGGAGGGTATTTCACTTTAGTGCTCAGCTGGGCAACTGTGCAGTCGTCTGCATAAAAGAAAGCTCCTCTGTCTTATTTACAGATAGATAGATGGATGGATGGATGGATGGATGGATGGATGGATGGATGGATGGATGGATGGATAGATAGATAGATAGATAGATAGATAGATAGATAGATAGATAGATAGATGCGAACTTGTTAGTTTACGGAGGTGACAAGGTTCATCATCTGTGACACCGACTGTGATGCTGCAGTGTTTGAGAGGGTCACCACTGCAAAATCGTTTGCTGGACGTTTGGCGGATCGTTTCCATGATCATCTGAAATTCCCCTCTCACATGTTCCTGTTGAAAGGATTTCCCTTTTTTTTATTTCACATTCTTAAAGAACCTTAGAAACAACCCAGGATTTATCAACCTGGAGACACGTTTACATTTCCAGTGTCGTTTCATTATGAATCCCTGTTCATCAACAGTGGATTATTCCTCTCCAGCCTTTCCATTGTTGGAGAGATGTGAAAACCCCATGGTCCTGCGGCGTAAGTGTGCTTAAAACCATTAGGTGTGTCCAATTCCCCCAAAAGCAATAACTCTGAGAAAGAAAGCGTGCTTTATCAGAGGTTATCATCAGAAAGAACAGATAATCTGGTCACATGGGCCGTCTTCATCAGATAGTGATTAGGAAAATAACCCAGACAACAGAGAAGTATGTGGTTTTGTCGTCACAAATACAGCTGTTTAATTACAGCTGGCTGTTCGTCATAGCAATTAATTTTATACTCCAACAGATTTGTCCATTACGAATCTGCCGCTCGTTGTGTGTCTTGGTGGGAGGGGCATAAATAAGGCCCTAACATGATGTATTAAATAATTTTATGTTTCTATGTCTTTTAAATGTGTAATATTAAAATGTAATATATATTATTTTTCCTCCCTTCGGATCTGGTATCAAAAGGTCATAATAATAACTTCCATTATTATTTTACTTTGCTTTTTGACCAAGTATTATAAATAATACCTACATAACCATGTTAGCATGCTGACTTAGCTTTTATTTTTGAACACTGCATTAGCATAATCTCAATGGCTATTAGTCTTGTTTTTCCTCAATGTGAAAACACACATGCAGCCAAAGAGAGGTAGATAGATTCAGAAATTCCTCCACATTCCTGAGTGTCTCTCTGTCAACAGTTTTGATTCCAAGAAAAACCCTGTGATGAAAATTTGTTTCAAACCGCACTATTGTTTTTCCAAATAAATAATATCACCAGGATTCTGGACTGTATCTTGTATAATGTCACATATTGTATAATATAATGCACTAAGCTAGAATATTAATACTTTGAGCAAGTGATTCTCACCAGATACGACACTGGCTGTCATTAAATCTAACATCCAAGTGAGTGTGGGGAAAAGTATATTGGATCTGGACAACACATGAGGTGCTTTTCAGCTGTGACTCACCACCCAGTGTGATTATCCAAACATTATTACATGACCGAAGCTTCAGCCTGAAACTTTGAGTCACCTCTGGCGCGTGGGACAACAGAGGTCGGCCGGTACAGCTGGACGTGCTGCAGGCAGCAGTCTGCGGACGCAGGACGCCTGATAACGTGGACTGTCCGAGTTCACAGTTCAGCAGGCCCTTCACCCGCAGTGATAGTGCTGCAGTGATCACTCACTCCGCCTGACCGGGGTGACAAAACCAGGGGGCTGATAAGGAGGAGGAGTGGGGGTGGGGGCTGAAATGAAAATAGCATTGAACAGATAATAAAGCTGAGGTCACGCGACATCATTTGGAACCTGATAATGAGTAAAGATTAAACATGAAGATAGCAGAAGAGCCTCCAATGCTGTGGAGATGATGATTTAGTACTTCAAGGTATTTATTGACAATAATCGATGGAAACGTTTCTGTGATTGTCGACCAGGTCAAGTCAGTTTTATTTACGAATGCTAAAATTACAAATATTCCTCAGAGGGCTCCATGATGTGTACACTGTACGACATCCTCTGGATCCAGATGTAAAAATACCTAAATAGGCGGTAGAGCGTGTCATCCACTAATTAGAGGGTCAGTGGTTTGATCCCTGGCTCCTTCAGTCTTCATGTCAAAGAGTGCTCAGGCAAGACGCTGAACCCAAAATTACCCCTGATGCGTGTACCATCGGTCTGTTTTTATGTAAGAGGGTGAATAGCGTACCGTTTAAATGTACGTTGTGTAGTATATTTTTATTACATTTTCCATATTTTATGTTTCCCCTCTTTCCGGCCAAGTTGAACAGTTACCCTGGTCCAGCTTAACTGATCTCACGTGGGAAAGAAAAGTCTCTTAGACCGATACTGATCTGGTCATATAGCTGCTGCAGCTCAGCCAATAACCTTTCACCTCTGCAAGGCTGCTTTCATCAGCTCCACCTATAAACTCTACATAATGCACAGCTCTGTGTGTGTGTGTGTCCATGTGTGTATGTGTGTTGCACAAGCATTTACAGCATTTTCTTTTAGCTCGGTCTTTATCTTTTTTTTCCAGTAGCAATACAAATAGACATACAAGTAAATTAATTTCCATGTTTGTCTGTCATGCACACTTTAGTTTCTCTGGCCCTCCATGACTCCTTTAGTCCACATTATCATACACATTCTCCTAATCATAATACCTGGACTGAGTCTGACCCTTTAATAAAAACACACACACACACACTAGAGGAATATGCCCATCATATCAGCTGGTGCTGAAACCTGCTGTCATGGGTAGAAGGTCATTTTATGATGTGCGTTTTGGTCCGGGAGAGAGAGCGTGGTGTGAGGCGATGGCAGACGAGGCAGGAGGCGTGCTCTCCCCCGTTGTCTGGTTTGTCTGAACTCTGATAGGAGCTGAGTGTTAGTGACAGACTGAAGCCAGGGGGATTTTAGACCATCAGGTGGCTCATCACCTCAAGTTGGGACAGTTGGAAAGGTGTTGAGACACTGGTGGGTGCAGATTGTGTATGAAGTACTGTATATGAGACTTTAGGGTGTGATTAAGTGTGATTTTGTGTAGTAAGTAGAAGTCCTTTATTTTCTCTCATTCTTGTCATTCACTTCTTAAAAAAGTGAATGACAAGTTGTTCTATTCATCTATGGCTAATTAGAACGTGTATCAGGCTGCGTTCAGCACCACATTCATTTCCATTTGCATCTTGTACTCTATTCGCATGAATGAGGTATTAATAGTTTTTGTTGGTTTAGTTTTTATTTTATTATTGTGGGAAATTAACACATTTATGTATGTGTGGTTGTACATCCATGTGTGTAACAATATGCACATGCATGTGCCTGATTTGTTTCCCTGTGTGGGAAAATGGCTTTGTGGTGAGGTGGTGCATGAAAGCGACTGTAAACAGAGGCCATTATCAGTGATAAAGCTCCACTCCTGTTATGTGGCTGTTTGACTTGTTGTCGGTTTACTGTGAGAAAAGCCGAGATAAGGCCTCAGAGAAACAACTGGAAGTGGAGGCACAAAGCGAGCGCGGGGTGTGAGGTGGTAATGTTCAATTGGAACGGGCGACTGGCAGTGAGAGGGGTGTGGGAATGGAGGTGTTTTGGGACTCCCTGTGGACTGACTCTGACATGGGAACACTCAGCCGTCCTAACGAAGCGTGGCCGCCCCTCGCTAACATCACAGGCCAGAGACTGGAGTGTGTGTGTGTGTGGGGGGGGGGGTACATCAAAGATCCTAAGGGTGAAATAAAGAGGATCAATGGGAAGACAGTGTTAGAGGAAGCAGGGGAAGAGTCCTTTAAATAATCAAGGCTATTTACACCCAATTACAGTTGGGTGTAATGCCAGTGTTGTAATGTTACAAAACACTGGCATAATCAATCAAAATAGTGTTGTTGTTTTTTTATAAAATTATACATGTGTCACACATCTCTTGTGTCACTGCTGCTTTTAGACCATTTTATCATAAAGAAAAAATGTAAGGTATTCCAGGTATTATTTCATTTCCATCTGGCGAGCTAACATATATATATGTACACACAAACACACACACACACACACACACACACACACACATATATATACATATATATACATATATTTATTTCTCTACCAAGGGCAAAATCACTTCCTAAAACCAAACAAAAAACTCAAGAATTGAAAATGATTTGTGTCTTTTGAAAACGTTTGTATGCTGAATTCAGGATGTGATGTCTTTTCACCACAAAGTCACGGCAGCCAGTTTTTAGTCGTGACTGTTGCTGAACTTATACGTTTGTCAGAATGATAACAACTTTAATTTTGTGTTTCACGCACACAGCTGACACACCATCACACTCTTTCTCTCTCCTTTACTCTCTCACATATGCACAGTATAAACTCTTTCCATGTCATCACGCACTGTTGCCTAGGACACCCAAACTAAGTCTATCATTATATTGTCATACTCGGTGCATTACATCACTGGCCGGTCATTCTCAATTGATGTGGAGGCAGCTGAGTGTCATTACTCCAGAACAGTAGCATTACACAAGTTCTTCATCATCATAAGCCAGTCACTGGAACTGCCTCTCCACTTCACTCAGCCTATATCTGGCCTGTGATGTGAAGTGGTTAGGTCGGCCATCGCCCTGTGTCCCGGCCCTGGAAAAGAATAACAGAATAACAGCGCAGTGACTGTTGCTCTCTGAGTATGAATATGAAACAGTGGAGGCAATTTGCAGACCGTGCCTGTGTTGTTTCTGCAAGTATTGTTCTGCCCAAGCCATCATTTTTAAATTACTGCAGCCAATTGCTCTTTCAACCACTGCGTTTAAAGCTTGTTCCGTTTCCTTATCCCTCATTCTCCTTACCTCATATCATGAGAGCAGCCAGGTCACTGTGTCCTCGTCACAGAGCTGGAATGTTGACCTGATAAATCGACTTAATCAAATGTATAAAGCAAAAACAAATATCTCGTTGCAGCTTTTCCATCCTCAGAATGTGATGCTTTTCTTTATCTTATAAGAGGCCAATTGAATATCTTGGTGTTTTTGGCTGCCTGATAAATTGGACTTAAGAGAACTACAGGACATTTTCACTAATACGTAGATGAAAAAATTAATCTCTGACCACCTTCAGTCTGGTTTTCTGTGTTGAAGTCTAATTGATAACACACATTTTGTTAATCGTGTTTAATCTGAATTTATTTTTTATCATTTGTTTTTTTCCCCCCTCACAAAGATCCATTCACAACACTGTATTGCCGTCTGCCCAGTAGTTCTGCCCTAAACTTGTACCTACTGCTCCATCTAGTGGCATTTTTATAAAACGTCAACCCACATACCCTGTAACATAATTGAAATGATCATGGAATAAGACCATACTCATCTGCTCTCTCTTTCAGGATGCTTATACCGCTGTTCGATGAGGACACTGGTTTGCTCATACTGGCCGGCCTGGTAAGATTTAGAATATTGATTCTCTATTGTGAAAGGCGATTAAATCAAAAATTAATTAAATATTAAATTAAGAGGTTTTTTTATGTGGTGACGTCACACTTTTTCTAAAATTGAGAAGTGTTGACAGTTTTTCACCAGAGGTCAGACGTGACGTTGCTGTAATCTATATTTCACACCTGACCTGATGTTGATCTCTGTGTGACGGCAATTTAAGTTGACAGGTTGTCTGATTTATTGCGAGCCAACTCGTTCCTTGTCTGTTTGCCTCTGGTTTAATGGCGCTCTGTACCACACAGGGAGACACGGTGATTGATTGCTTCGAAATATCTTCCTCTGAGCCTCTCCTGTCCCAAGGTAAAAAACACATCATCTGTTATATGTCGGTTAAAAAAAATGACCACAGCCTCTGACCTGACCTCCTCTCTCTTACTATACATTTTAGTGAGCCACTGTATTCTGGACAACTCAACACGAGGTGTTGCCGTGGTTCCCAAATTGGCTTTGGACGTGATGTCCTGCGAAGTCCTGCGTGTGCTTCAGCTGACAGACAGCTTCATTGTGCCAGTCAGCTACCAAGTCCCTCGCAAGGTGTGTTCAAATACAAGCAGGTGACGTGTGTGTTTGCATGTTCAGTGTATTTGTGCTCGTGTGCGTCCTTATGCGAACCTTTTGTGGTTTCTCCAGCATTCAGGCCAGGAGTTTCATGACGACCTTTACCCAGACACTGCGGGCACGACTGCAGCCTTGTCTGCTGAGGAGTGGTGGCAGGGAGGGAACGCGCAGGTAATGGTTCTCTCCGCCACAACAGGTTTAACCGGTCCTTAAACTGTTCGGACGTTTCAAACTGTTTGTCCTCAGGTGAAGAGAGTCAGCCTCCACCCTGATAAACAGCCCAAACCACAGGCCCCACCGGCGAAACGGACGCCTGTAAAGAAGGATGTGGCCAGTGGGGGGCGCAAGGAGGTGAGGGGCACTTGTTTACTTTGTGTATGATTTTAACTTTACACCAATCAAGGGTTTGATTTTGAAGCTTTTCACAATCATCATAGCAGGAGCAACAGTAAAAATCTGACATCATGCTATTCTCCAGGATCCAGGTCATGGCTGCTCCACCTCCAGTAGTCCACTGAGTACACCCAGCAGTAGTGCTGCCCCATCCCGCTCTCCCTCCTCCACCTCCGGACTCTCCTCAGGCTTCCTCCCCAGTCCCAGTCCCAGCCAGAGTGCCAAGGCCATCCAGAACCTCATAGGTATGGCCACCAATCTCTCTTGCATTATGGTGCCTGACAGAATAACAGTGGTGGTGTCAGCAAGCACAGTCTAAAGTTAAATTGCAATTGTCAGGTAAATAGAGGCTGACAGAGACTTATTTATTTGTAGTATTAGTTTGTTTAGCGGAAACTAATCTCTCATGCAGGGCCCACCTCCAAGTTCCGCCACATTCAGGGAGCAGTGATGCACCGGGACACGCACATCACTAACATACGTGGCCTGAACCTGACCACGCCAGGCGAGTGTGATGGCTTCTGTGTCAACACTCAGCGTGTGGCAGTGCCTCTCTCCATCTCCGGGGGCCAGATCGGCATCTTTGAGGTGCAGCAGTTGGTAGAAATAAAATTATAATAGTGTAATAGTAATATATAATTAATAAAATGTGAAATGTGAATATGTGTGTGTGTTACTGGTCCTCAGCGCTCTCAGTCTGGCCGGCTTCCAGACGCTGCCCTGCCCACCATCCAGAACTCTGTAAATGTGGCTGATTTCTCATGGGACCCCTTTGACACACACCGGCTCGCTGTGGGTGAGTAAATGAACATTTTTATGTATGTCGGAGTGTGTGTGTTGTTATTGAGTATAAGTGCACAGATATGAAAGATTGGTATTTACCTTGGTAAATCTCTGTTTGTGCATAAATAAACATGCCTGCGTCCCTTTCTGGCTGTGACAGCTGGTGATGATGCTAAGATCCGGGTGTGGCAGGTTCCAGAGGGAGGCCTGAAAGAGACCCTGACTGAGCCTGAGCTCGTCTTGAAAGGTACGACTGGGCCCACTATTCAAAATAACCACTACTACTGATAATTACTGACATGTGGTTTTGACCCCTCACAAAAGGCCACACAGAGAAAATTTACTCGATCAAGTTTCACCCTTTGGCCAGTGGGCTCCTGGTGTCTTCATCTTACGACCTCACAGTCAGACTGTGGAACCTGGAGACTGGAGAGCAGGTCAAAGTCCTCACTGGACACCAGGACCAGGTGGGTGACTACAACAAGGTGACATGTAGGAAAAAAAAGTAAAGGCTAAGTCTGTAGGCTGTGGGATACTCTTACGACATAATGAAACATCAGTACGCCAGTTATTTATTTAAAAATAGTTTCTTTTTCTTGCCTCCTCTTATGGCTCATGTTTAGATTTTTGGAATGGCATGGAGCCCAGATGGTCAGCTCCTGGCCACAGTGTGCAAAGATGGAAAAGTCCGTATCTATGACCCTCGCAAGTCCACTGCACCTGTGCAGGTACGTAATGATATGATGATAATATGCCATGATGAAATCCATAGCTCATTAATCATCTCTCCCCACCATGCCTTTGTTTTGCTTTATTTTATAGGAAGGCCCCGGCCCTGAGGGCCACAGGGGCGCTCGCATACTGTGGGTGTGCGAGGGCAGGTACCTCTTGGTGTCAGGATTTAACAGGTGCCTAAGATGAGATGATTTTTTTGTACATTTTCATACATCAGCAACCGGCCAGTCAAAAAACCCTCTGCTCCTTCCTGTCCTCCCCTTGCAGTCGCAGTGACCGAGAATTCTGCCTGCACCCGGTAGACTCGCTGTCCTCTGGAGCCATCGCCAGCACCAACGTTGGCGTCTCCCCCTCCACTCTCATCCCTTTCTACGACCCTGACACCAGTGTGGTCTTTCTCACGGGAAAAGTAAACAAATACAGATTCAACAGTTTGTCGTTGCATGTAAGTTTCATAAAAACATAATAACAGCTCGATGAAACGTGTGTTTTTTTTGCTTTCGTTTCCAGGGCGAAACCCGAGTGTATGTTTACGAGATCGTCCCCGAAGAGCCGTACTTTATGGAATGCAGCAGTTTTAACTCTCCTGAACCACATAAGGTATTCTGATCAATCACTCTTCCGTATTTTAATTTATGAGTCAGTCCCTACAGCCATACGTCCGCACTCTGGAATACTCAAACATTTGCACAGTACAATCTCATTGGTGATGGTGTTGGGTTGTTTTTTTTTTTCGCTACCGCGCTAATCTTTGGCGCTTTGTGATTGTTTCCTGTTTGCAGGGTTTGGCCTTTCTCCCCAAGACAGAGTGCAACGTGCGGGATGTGGAGATCGCTGTAGGACTGATGCTCACCAAGACAACCATAGAGCCAGTGGCCTTCAGAGTGCCACGGGTCAAGGTGAGCGAACTGCACCACCTAGAGGACACCAGGGAGTACTGCATGACTTTTCAGGCACTTTTCCACAGAAATGGGTGTCGATGAGTTCTCTTCTTTTTAGTTTACTAAAACTTCCTCCTTTGTGTGTCCACTCTGGGTCTTCAGAAAGAGTTTTTCCAGGATGATGTGTACACAGACACAGCAGAGTGGTGGGAGCCGGCCCTGACCGCCTCCGCCTGGCTGTCCGGCTCCAACGGCCAACACAGAAAGATCAGCCTGAAGCCCAAAGACATGACACCAGGTGTGGACACCTGCTCTGACTCATCTACACGTCAGTAATGGATATGTCCTTATATGTTTCTTTGTTTGATTTCTTTGTTTTGTTTTTTTCTCAGTGAGTGAAGCCCCCAAAGAGGCTCCAGTCAGGAAATACCTGCCCTCGTCTGTGTACCTGGAGGAGAAGACTGACGAGCAGAAGAAAGAGGAGGTGAGGCTAAATTAAAATACATTGTTTTTGTGATTCTGCCTTTTCAACTGAAAGTTTCATAATATGTGTAGCAGTTGCTGTGATTTTTACCAACGCTGAACCTGTGTGCCTGTCTCTCAGCTGCTCAGTGCCATGGTGGCCAAGTTGGGCAACATGGACGACCCACTGCCACAAGAGTCCTTCGAGGGGGTCGATGAGGACGAGTGGGTGAGTGAATGTGAAGCAAATGACTGAAAACTCGCTCTCAGTTACAGATGTCAAACTAATGAGGTTGCATAAAATCTAATGACATCAACAACTCTGTGTCAGTAGATTAAATATCTTATATTTTGTGTTCATTGGACTTTTTTTTAAATTGTCACGGATGCGCTCGACTAAATCCAGTAAATATGAATTAAGAAATTATTGAATAGGTTTTGTTGGAGCTGAGGGAAATGGCTGAAAATAAAATAGCCTGATTATTAATATTTTAGAGACGTGAATAGGTAAATGCAAACATAAATTGTCAAAGAAAAAAATGTTTGGTGTGAAGATTAATGTTGCCTCTTCGTCACTCAGGATGATTAAAGGAGATGGCGACTTTCCAGTGCTTCTATTCCAGTGCCAACAACAGTGAGGAGACACCAGTCTCCATGTTGCCGAGTGTGTGCGCAACAGAGCCACCCAGATGATCTCTGAGCTATACGTGCAAACATCTCATTAGCATACTGCACTAAGAATACTGCACAATGTGAACGAATCGTCAGCGAAGTTGACCAACACCCTTGCTGGGTAATATGGGGCCAATTCACAATAATTAAAACACATTTTTATATGAGTAGGTTTGGGGAATTGATCATTTTTTGATGTATAGGTGTCTTGTTAAACTGCATGAAATTTAATGGGAACATTAGTTCCAGGTTTGGGGATGAATCTAATGCGTAGTAGCTGTCGTATGATTACGGAAACCAAAAATGTCACATTATTGACCCCAGTTAATCATCAGTAAATACAAAAAATATGTTTGGACAACTTAAACATGTTGCTGGTCAGTGAATAAACTACATACAATCATAGCAATAATACTTCCACTTTATGCTACATTGCCAGCTAACTCTCAGTGGTTAAAAATAAAATATATAACATAAGACAATAATAAGACATAAATATATGGTCCACTGGCTACGAGTGACACTGAGTATTTTTTAGTGTAACTATGGTGAGTGACTGTGTTTTAAACGTAACACACTGGAATTGTCCAATTAAAAAAAAACACTTTGTGCTCAGTCTGTAATTTTCATTTTATATCAGGACATTTTGTATTATTGCATACAAACGTGTAAGTTGTGTGGCTACTGACCGTCCAGTCACAATGTTTCTTTGAAAAAAAAATGTAATGTTGCAAAAAATGTTAATGAGAAAATCGTACATCTGATAAAACGAAACTCCTTGTCTTCCTGGTTAGTCAGGTGAAACACACACGTGTTACTGTAACATATTCAAGCCTTCAGCTGCAAAAAAAAACACAAAGGACACAACAGGGTCACCAGTTTTCTTGTTTGAACTGTAATTTATAACGATAAAAATGTTCACTTTTCTTTTTCGTTTGCCAACGGTAACATATAAATGTGCCAGTTAGTAAGAATTCCATTTTTTTTCATCCAGAAATAGTGTTATGTAGAAGTCGGGGTTAAAGATCAATAAAAACAACATGTTATGCATTGAAGACCAAACCACCTATTTTGGGATTTATTAGAGTAGCTTTTGTACACCTGGGATTTTTATTTTTTGTTTGCTCAACAGCAGAGCTCTGTGCTAAATTTAGAAAGAAAGTTAGAGAACGTTAGCTAAATGAGCTAAATTTCTCATCTTCTGTTGACTAATAAAAAGTCATTGTGGCGTTATAATAGCAGTACAGTATTGTACAGTATTGATAATTTATAATACAGCCATAACAACCATTGTGTTATTTCTAGTCAGGGCAACAGTGTCAATAATCCAGGCTTAAACCAACTAATCAGTGGGCCTGATGTGCAAAGCACAGCCTTCCATTGAATTTTAAAATAATTTCCTTTTTATAGGGTGAGTAAAGGAGTGTTGTTGTTGTTGTTGTTGTTGTCATTTGTATGCTTAATAATTGGTCTGTGGATCTTTTTCAGCACTGCCTCTCAATAAACAACATTTGAACTCATCATTCTGTCTTTGCCATTTGTTTACGAGCTAGTAGTAGCAAGTAAAACATTGCTACTACTTAACTCGTCATGGAATATTAGTAACTGTCTCAGCACTGCTCCTTCATTGCAGGGAAAAAAAGTCATCAGAACTCGTAGAGGCAACCTGCAGTTTGGCCTCCTTGCCGGTCGGTGGCGGTGTTTGATTTATCAGTTTCCAACAGTCAGCATGGTGTTGTTGGTGCTTCCTTGACCTTTGACCCTGAACTAACCTTCATGAGTGTACATGTGTGTAATTTGGGGGCCAGCGCTGTTCGTTGAGGCTTTGTACAAGCACTAAAATGGTAAGGACACATTTTGTAATTGCGGAACATGCGTTAAATGGTCTGCGGAGAAGTGTTAGCATTAGCAGCGTTAGCATTGGCAGGGGGACGCGGTGGAGCTGCTGTCTGTCATTGTCGCGTTTTGTTTTTCTATCATTGCTACATAAGGCAGCTTCCCTCTCTTCACCGAGACATAATGTCCGTGTGATTGAGAAAACGTTAATGTGCATATATGTGATTTAAGTCGTGTGTGAACTGGATGGGGTAGGTTTGTAGAAACGCAGTCTCATTGTTGACAGTGGTAGCATGTGTAGTTTAACATCTAAACACACGTGGCTCAGTCTTACTTAAGCCTCGTTGTTTTAGTGACATAAATCAGCTCTGTTTACTGAGCTTCACTTCCTGTAACTGTAGTGGTTTCTGTCGGATACCTGCTCTGACGTGCACTGCTCTCGATCACGTGTTTTGCAGGCTAAATATCTTGCACAGATCATTGTGATGGGGGCTCAGGTGGTGGGACGTGCCTTTGCCCGAGCCTTACGCGAAGAATACGCCGGTAAGTTTATGACAATAACACCTCGATATTATAAACGTGGCACGTGAATTCTGTTGGTGGTGAAACATTTGGATAAATTATGTAATGGAAGCAGGAACACTGGCAGGTTTAACATGTTTTGAGGCGCCTGTAGGACAGAAGTCAAATGGAATCAGTTTTTACAGACGCTGTGTTGAAAGTCATCTCAGATGCCTGACACCGTTTGTGTTTGCTGTGTCTTCTTTTTTCACAGCAAGCCAAGCAGCAGCGCGGGCCAGGGGCCGAGAGGGCCAGGAGTCAGCTGCAGCCTCCAGCATCAGTGGGATGAGCCTCCAAGAGGCGCAGCAAATCCTCAATGTGTCCACACTCACTCCCGAGGAGATTCTGAAGGTGCAGTCCCACTCACCGTCTCCTCACAGTTTCAGTACTTTGTGTCAAAGCCAAAAAAACTTTTTAGAGTTTTGTTGTCACACATTCTGTGTGTCTGAGTGGTTTTGATCATCACATGCTAAAAGGTAGAACGCAGCTGAGGGGGAAATCGACAGAAATAATCAGCATCAGAAAATGTAGTTAAATATTTTAAATAAAAAAGTGATTTGTGAATAAACACCAGGAAAACTTTTTTTCTGCATTGTTATTATTTCATAAGTTAACCCGACCAACACTGTCATCATTTGTCTTTTCCCGTAGCAGGGATCTGTACAGTCTTTACTGCTGTGGTCGTAATGAAATGGTATCTGCTTAATGCTTAAACTCGTTGGTTCCTTTCTTCCAGAAATATGAGCACCTTTTTAAAGTCAATGACAAGTCAGTGGGTGGGTCGTTTTACCTCCAGTCAAAAGTAAGTGTCCTTTATCTCGTAACACAACACGCTTCACTTTAAGTCATTTTCACTTCATTGTTCAAACACAGATTTTCTAATGTGCTGCAGGGTGAAAGAAAGCTAAAGCAACACATTATCCACCATTAATTATCACCAGTTATAAAAACATGACGCCATGAGGATGAAGCAACTCATATAGTTTATTTTCAGTGAAGCTTAGGTGGCAGTCTACACCCATCCCAAGTTCACAGCGACTGTCATAGCCAGATTCCAAGAAAGCATTAACCCCCACAGTGTTTTTACTGTCAGAAATTTATTGTGTCACATGTTCACTTGTTTTGCTCTGATCACACAAATAACGCTCAGTTTCTTTTTGACATTGTGTCTGTGTTAAATATCAAATTGTGACTCGTGCTGTGTCACGAGTCATAATTTGAATCCACTTTTTGCACCATGTGATCTTTAAACCGAAGTTGTTATAGTTTTATCTCCCTCTAATTCAAGCCAAACCATGGTGAAATTTGATTAGTTTAACAGTCTTGTTCCTGTCTCTCAGCGACGGTCATTATTGATTGTGTGCATTCATTTTTAGGTGGTTCGGGCTAAAGAGCGTCTAGATGAGGAACTTAGTATTCATGCACAACAACAAACGGAGCAGTCACAGCAGAATACGTAAACATGAAGTAATTATGTCTCCTCTGTCTTCCCTCTTCCTGTCCTCTGTAAATTATAACCCAATAAAGCCTTCTTCTTTTCTCTAGTTTTAACTTTGTGGTGGATTTCAGGCATTGAATGTCATTTTAATCAAGAGATGGTTGTAAAAATATGATTTTAATTTTAGTTTTTCCTATATCTACACATTATGTTGATTTTTAACTTATATGATTGTTTTAGCGCGTGTCCATATGGTGTATGGGTCACATGTGTCTGAATTATTTAATTACTATGAATATGTACATTTGTGTGAAGGGGGCAGAAATGACAAAGACAAGTTGTATCAAATGCACCTTTATTAAACATTTCTCTTTTCATTGACATTATTATCAATATCGTAATAAAATTCCTCTAAAACAGGAGAACACCGCTATGTTGTACCAATTGGAGACTTTTACAACTCTAAAATTCTGCATGTTCAGCCATAGAACATGATGCCAGGAAAAATATATTTTCATTTAATATTTTTTTCATATAGAGTATAACTTCTATATTTTGTTTTTACCTATAATAAAAAGGCACTTGAAAAATTCAAATACTGACATAAAATCTCACAAATGTGCAAAAAACATTAATTGGAACAGGCCGACCCTGGCCTTTGTTTTGTCATTAACCCTTTGTGCGACACTGTGGCACTTCAGTCAATGGCACCCCTTTTACAATTACAAAGACCTAGCTCACTAACTAACTAACAATTTTGTGCCCCGGATTTCAGTTCCACTTTCATGGCATTAAGCGAAGGTTACTTTAAAACCTCAAGGAGCAAATACAGGTTTTGATAAAAAAGGATAAGACTTTCAATCCACACATTTTACTGACAGGAATTTTGCAATTGATTCTTAAATCAACTGATGACTAGCGCTGTGCATGAGAGGTTGTGGTAGCGTCATAATATCCATGCACGATACGAGGGGTGCAAAAGTGCAGTTTGTTACAGACTTGAGCTCAAAGGGTTAATGGATCGTACAGCTTATTTAATATTGAAAAGATGTGGACCCTGAAAGGGTCCGTGTCATTATTATTCAGCTTTCTGCCGCCGTGCCGAGTCTCTGTCCCCGGCTTCAACCAGACGAGGAGAAGCAGACAAGCGGGGAGGAAGAGGAGGAGAGCCGGCGCATTTGTGGGTCTCGCTGTTGCCATGGAAACCATGTGGAGCCTACTTAACACCTGTTTCTGATGACATCACGGGCAAGGATTGTCCATTCGCAATGAAAGATTCACTTGAGTACCCGGAGGCAGATGGGTGTGTATGTGTGTGTGAGTAGGAGCTGTGTGCGTCTGAGGTCATGATGACCAGGTATTCAGTTATCTCCTCTGTTGTGAACGGAGCTCATCCTCAGCCAGTGAGGACTGTGTTTGTTTACTGTGAACGCAGCTTTGCAGTTTGCCTGGACTGCATCTCTGGTTAAAAGCTTTGTGGCCAGGAGGTGGGGGAGCTGAGCCTTCTGGGTTTTATCTATAAAAAAAGGAAAGCCCAGAGGGCAGAGAGAGTTCAGTGGCCTAGTTTCCTGCAGGCTGGTATGCCTGTGAGTGGCTACCACACTGGGCACAGCACAGCCAGTGACTTCAGAGCCCAGAGCGCCGTTTGCTGGGTGGGTGGCCAGATGGCGAGCGGCTGCACTGCACAACCATCCCCAGCCTCTTCTCCTCCGCTGGCACACAGCCTCTTCCTCCCCTCACGCCTCTCTCTCCCCTGTCTATTCATTTATTCATTCAGTCGATCAGCCTCTCCCAGCACTGCCCGCCATTTCACTGTCAGATGTAATACCGCTCTGCTTTCTCTGTGTCTGACACAGGATGTTAAACGTCAGGAGAACTGAAGCAGAGTTTGGTGTTTGGACACATGATACAGAGAAGCTGTGCCTCCATATATGAGTTACATCATCGTGATTGTCATGTAAGAGCGTGATGTCATTTGGTTCATCGCGATTCACCTTCTAGTGGTGGTTTCCAACCTCTTTGGCCTTTGACCCCTTTGAATTGTAACATCTGAACATGGTTTGTACCTAGACATACACCTACAGGGCTGAGGGTGATGGGAATGTCATTAACTGGACCAGGTTGGGAACCACTGACCCAGAACCCCCCCACCCCCACCCCAAAAGAAAAGTGCCCACCCTTTCTTCTTCTTCTCGTCATCCCCTAACGAGACTCGACAGCAGAAAGCTGAATACAGAGCAGCCATCGCAGAACACAACAAGCAACTTCAACATCAAAAGAAAAATGTCTCGTCCGAACAACAGCAAAAAACAACGACGGAAATATAAAACAGCATTAACTAAAGTCTAATGATGTTCCAAGACTGGACCATGGGAAAGTAAGACGGCCAACAGAAGTGTATGGGGAGAGGAGGGTCGAGTGTGTCAGTCTCTTGAGGGAATGTTCCTTGTGTTGCGATGATCCTCTCCTGCTCCCCCTACCTCTCCTCCATGGACACAACAGTCAACATCATACATGCATTGGCACCAAACCACCGGCTGCACTGACCCATGCAGAAAAATGGAATAAGTCGTTTTCAAGGAACCGTGACTTTGCAGTAACATTTGTTAAAACACGTAAGGATTATTAGTTTATGTGGGAAGTGCATATCGGCTGCTTAATGGAACCATGAGAAAAGATTTCTCAAAAGTCAAATCAGTCCTTTTTTTTTTTTTTTTTGCCCTTTCGGACGGAGGCAAATGAGGCAGTTTGAAATAGTGTGGCTTCCTGGTCCGCCCAGCTGTTTGTGGCATTGAGTGCATCACACCCCCCTCGGCCGCACAATGCCTACACCCCACTCTGCCCCCTCTTGGTATTTTTGGCACACACCATGAGAGTTGTTGATCTTGAGGGCAAAGCGTCAACCGACCAGGCAGAACTGGGCTGCGATTGGACGGGCACCTGCTTTTCGCAGCTGGTTTGGGGTCGGGTCACTGCTTAGAAATACAAGACTCTAGTGTTTATCGCCACAGTGGCCCTTTCATACACAAACTGGCTGTGCTGATTCAATTACGGGAAAGCAGCTGGACAATCCAGGGGCAAAACAGCACGTCCTGTAAACCTCAGGGTTACGGGTGCTGTACCGTGTGTGAACCAAAGGGGGGAGCCAGACACACCAGTGCTTGAATTTCACTTGAGTAAAGAGGGATTGATGATTGGTCATTGGCCGGTGATATAACACCATTTGTCTGCGTTAAGTCCTCAGATAGCTCTGTGTCTTAAAAAGCCCCTAGTCTGCGGACATTCCGGTGGACTAGATTAGTCCATGTTGGTCGCCCTCCCCAAAGCGGGGACAGATTGTCAAAGGTGCTCTCTCCCAGTCTCTGCTACACTGGGCGAGCGGAGAAGTTAGCAGCAGGTTTTGAGGTTCTGACACTGTTAAGTGCTGTGTTTCATTGGACTGTCGGGGAGCTGAAGTGGTCGCCTTCTCCTGTACGAAGCCAAAGCGGTTTCGGTTCACTTGCTTTGGTGTGGCAAGCTCGTCTGAATCGTATTCATCACAGCGGCCTGTGAAAAATAGGTCATTACTTCAAATTAGACAACGGAGAATCTCGCTAGTATTTTTTTTAAAAAAACGAAAAAACAAGTTTTGCCCAACTGTGAGTGCGTCATTCAGTTTTGCGGTGCATCTAACTCACTGCTAAGCTGGAGGCACGGTCATATAAATACTTAGAAATGAATCAGGGCTTTGATAAGAACACAGAGCACTAAGACACTAAGCACTAAGTTCAGGGTCCCTGTCCACAGACCCAGCAAACAGGAATGAATTAAGTATAAAAAGAGCGAAACCATACATAGCACATTATCCTGAACCGAGTTCTCGAGCCCCTTGGTTTCCCGGCGATAGAAGAGGCTTGCGTTATGTTCGTAGCTCTTGCGAGGTGTAGTGTTATTTATGATTGGTAGGCTTCTTGACATTTTTCTGCATTGCCTTGATTTGATTGTGCAGGTCAATCCCTATAACCTTTAACTGCCCGTACCCTCATAATGGCATTCACCCTCCCATCCCAACCCCCTGAGCTCTTCTGGAATGTGTGTGTATGTGTGTGTGTGTATGCTTGTATGAGTGTGTGTGTCAGTTGACCACAGCTGGCTTGAGCACCACGGTGCCTGGAGGGATGACCACCCAGGACAGAGGATCATGAGACCCTCCCGTGGAGAGGTTCAGGACCCCCCCAGTCGTCTCGTTCTTCGCCTCCTCCCTCTGGCCCTTTTTGACCTGCTGACTCTGGGACCTGCGCTCAGACGCCGCCCCAAGCATGGGCACCATCGGCAGGCCCAGAGCCGAGGAGGGGAACGCCTGCGAGAGCAGAGGGGACTTGGCCAATCCCAGCGGGGAGCCGTTGAAGGACAGGATCGGGGTGCCTGCCAGGCTGCCTGGGGGTGAGTTGGGGCAGCCCAATGAGCTGAGGTCCAGGGGTCGAGGGCTGAGCGGAGACAGGGGCACGGCACCACTCAGGCCCTGAAGAGCATGGCCTCCCATGAGAGCAGCTGCTGCCCCAGGGATGATAATGTGGGCTCCGCTCATATAGGACAGCTCCGAATCCTTCCCCCCTCCGCCGCCGAGACCTCCACCCTGACTCCCCCTCAGCAGGGAGCCCACCCCACCTGGGGAGCCCTGCTCCTGAGCCACAAAGTGACCGTGGGCCTTGATGTGCTTGCGGAGGGAGCTGGGGTCCGTGTAGCGCTTCAGGCAGCCCACCATCTTGCAGTAGTACGGCTTGTCCACATAGTGCGTGCGCGTGTGTTTGAAGCGGTCGCTGGAGTTGGAGTAACGCTTGTTGCAGCCCTCATATGGACAAATGTAGGGCTTTTCACCTGCAGGGGAGAAAAGATTCCAGTATGTTCATATGAATAATAAAGAAATATTGATCTTTTTCTGATACCAAACAATTATAATCCCCGTCTTTAAGCAAATCCCAATTTACTACAGTTACACTTTTTAATAACTGATGAATGTATGGATCGGACTTCATTATTTGTGCTTTGTAACGCGGTGCCACCACTGACCTGTGTGAGAGCGGTTGTGTATCTTGAGGTTCTCCAGACGCGAGAAGCTCTTGTTGCAGGTGGGACAGCGGTGGGGCTTCTCATTAGTGTGAGTGCGGATGTGGATGAGCATCTTGTACCTGCAACCACAAAAAAAACCCCAAGATGACACATAACATTTTGTATGTTAATCCTCCAACCAGTCATTCCCTCATTGATTGATTTTCCCACCTGGCGTTGAACCCCCTGCCTTTGCGGGCACAGCCTTCCCAGTGGCAGCAGTATCCAGAATCCTTCTCTGGCTTGACATGGAAGTCGTTGACGTGGTCCACCAGGTCTTGCAGGGAGTCAAAGAGCATATGGCACTGGAGGCAGGAAAGCATTCAGCAGATCAAAATAAAAAGCTCATTTTAATCCAACACTAGACTGGCATCTGCAGATGCCCTTCACTGTGTGGGCCATACCTTTCTCCAGCGGCAGGCCAGCTGTTCATCTGCTGACAGGTCGGGAGAGGCTCGCTTGTCACTCGTCTGGCCAATGAACATGGACGATGGCAGGTGGAGTCCTGCGGCAGCACCGATTGGCACAAAAAACTGGAAGGCCGATGAGATGCGAGTGTTCTGATAGAGGGAGCAGAGGAAAAAGTTAATATTTTTATATATGTGTGTGTGTGTGTGTGTGTGTATACACAGAGAAAAAAGTGAATATATATAAATATATATATATATATATATATATATATATGTGTGTGTGTGTGTATATATGAAACACTGCTGCTGTCTCATCATCTGGAGCTATGTCAAAAATGGGTATGAGACAAATGAAATAAGCATTTGCCTCTGCATGCAACACTATGAGCTTCTTTGTGAGAGGCTGTAGGGGGAGAGAAACATGTGAGCGTGTGCAGCTGCTCCCCTGTGAGTGGCACCTATTCGTGTGTGAGAGAGAGACAAAGTGTCCTATCTGCGTCAGAGGGGGATAAATAAAGTGTCGTGTGTGTCTGTCTGTGTGTGTCTGTCTGTGTGTGTCTGTCTGTGTGTGTGTGTGTGTGTGAGGTCGGGGAGGGGCTATCTGGGACTCAATGGGACACGGGGTGGCTGAATGGTCCCGGCCTGTCTCAATCCAATTGGCCGGGAATTGAATTAGGCAGCGTGAGGTCTGCGTGGCTGTACCTTATCTTAAATCCGATTATACGTACATACATACACAGCCATACACGCACGCACACACACACACACACACACTTCATACCGGTGGGGCCAGTGGGTGCAAGCTACACAGACAAAGGCACTTGTTGAGGACACAAGTGGAGTTTGATAAGCTGTAACACCCTCTCACACACACATACACACGCACACACACATGCACACATGCATGCCTGCGACCCCTTGCACAGCCTGATGGGGACCGCGACACAGCCCGGTGTTGTTACTTATTTGCTGACAGCAGCAGCCTGAGCATTGACTGTGTTTGCTTTTTTTAACGCCTCAAGAGGTGAACGATGAGGAGGAGCAAAAAAGAAACTGTGGAAATGATTAAAGTGCAACGTGTGTGCAAACTAAAAGCTGCTAAAGGCTAATTGCACTGTGTGTTTAATCCCTGTGATACTCACCCCTGAGGGGACGTAGTTACCGTTGGTCATTTCTGGGGAGCTGGGGGTGTGGCGGGAGGAGGGAGACATGCTCAGGTCCACCGCAGGGGGGGTGGGGGTGTCTGTTCGATCATGAGGGACCACCTGCACACCTGATGTGACACAAACACACACACCTTGAGGATCTGATACAGGGACACTGCAATGGCTCTTTCCCGTTTGTCCACCTACCTTTGTGTGGAGAAGCAGGGGAGGCCAGCTCGATGACTGCAGTGCCATCGTCGGCCATGTGGAGCTGGCGAGCTCGCTTGGGGTGCAGTGGGGAGAGGGGGGGTGAGCGGGCCCCTCTGTCCCGCCCATTGGCCCGCCGGGGTAGCTTAAGGTCCAGGGGCTCGTCCAGGGACAGCATGTCCGCAACTTGCCAAGCTCCCACCTGCAAAAACATCCAATCAGTGAGAGCCAGGACAAAGACAGAGTCTCACATCTGAAATGTTTCCCCACGCACAAACCTGCTGCAACTTCCCTATATTCCCTATCTTCCCTATATTCCCTATATTCCAAAACCCCAAGCCGTCCGCTGAATGAGCATGAAAGCGGGAATTTAAGGGGTAAACCCTTGTGCGATGTCATCAGTGATATTGCACACTGTCAGCTACTCTCCCTTTTGTTTGTGCGTCTGTGTGTGTCTGCGACAGAACGAGGTTGCGTGAGTGTGTATCCGTGTGTGTGTGTGAGTCCGTATCTGTAACTGTGTGTGTGTATGTGTAAGGTTGCTGAAGGGTCGCCGCTCATTTGAGTGCAGATAAAGATGAATATTGTACAAAGTACAAACAGTGGAATAAAGTTAAGACGCGGGTGCTGAATGAGCTGAATGTTTTGTTGTTTGAATGGTAAAAATGGGGGAATAAAAACGCAGGAGAAGAAAGCGGCAAAAAAAAACAAATAAGCACAGAGGGAGGGAGATCTGAGCGCCCCCCCCACCCCCTTCTAAACTGACCTTTACTCGCACACTCTTCCTGAGGAATGTCTACAATCCAATCCAGATGGTCACCCTCACAACCAGCCCAGCTCCACTCTGCCCCGTGGTCACCCACTGCCCCCTGCACCGTGTCACATCAACCCACCCCTAAGTCCTTGCAGTGTGCACCCTCAGACAACATCGACCCCCAACAACACCCCCACCCACCTACCCCCGCCCCCAGGCCCGTAATCCCAGCTGCACCTACTCTACCGCCTCCTCCCTCCTCTAAGCACACTGACCTCTGGACCCAGCCTGAAGGCTGTGAGCCGGACGGTTCATCTAACTGTCATATTGAGTTCTTCAGCCAGAGGGCTGACCCAGCATCATCGTCATCAACATCATCATCATCATCATCAACATCATCAACATCATCATCATCATCATCATCATCATCATCATCAACATCATCATCATCATCATCATCATCATCATCATCAACAACATCATCATGCTTCTACAAGCACGCACAATCACCTAGAGGAGCCCTGTTAGTCAGCGCTTCTGTTATATGATATGTGTGGTAACACAAAACTACTATACGAATATAAATATAACTACATTCTAGAATCTATTGTTATTTATTCATGCATAGTGGTGGTGCTGGTACTGTACTGCAGATTTGCAACCGGGCTCTCCACTCAGTGTGTTTGGGTTCACTGCTCCTTCTCACCAGGCACACACGCACACACACACACACACACACACACAAAAACTGCACAACTCCTCTCAGTGCATTTGACATCAAAACACACACGCGGTTGCAGCATGTCCTATATTCCTGCTTGAGATCATGTAGAGCAGCTCCCAGTGTGCCTGTAATGGATACACTGTACACAGACGCACAGTCATATCCTACTTACAGGAACACACACACACACACACATAAGAAATTAGTCTAACGGTAATTTCAACAAATTCACCCTGCCTCCCGCTCCCTCTTCCATGCCGGCACAAGCCAGGGATGGTAGTGAATGGTGGGCTTTGAGAGTGACTGGCCAGGGGCCACATGAGAAGCCCTTGTGTCTGGGAGGTCACCAGGTTCACCAGCCCAATGAGAGATGGCCACCAGTTCACATAGATTCATACACATAGCAGGGGGGTGGAGGGTGAGGATGAGGGGTGGCTGCTGCTGATGCCCCCCCACCCCCCCTCCCATTCACCAAGGCTCCTATCAGGAGGTTGCACTGTGTGCAATCCATTACTGCACCTCCATAATGGCCTGTCTCGTGTGCGCTGCACTGAGACAGCAGCCAGTCACATGAGAGAGAGATGTGTCCCCTATATAAAACACAGCACTGTTTGTGAACTGCAGATAAACCAGTTGAAAATTAGCATCTGTCTTAACCAGTCATTTATTTATCATAACATCTGTTTTAATTTTGTCATTTTCCTGGATATGGTTTTGGGACGTTTCTGCTGATCTGCCTGTCTCAACGTCACAAAGCTGAAAAGATGAGTTTGGTGGTGACCAGTCTCCTCTGCTTGGGTTTCACCCCCGCGATTCTTCCATGTTGTGAGAAATAGAGAGCGACCAGCTCGGTAGTGACTCACGCGGCGTGTGTGATTCTTGGACGGCGCTATGGGATCGTGATTACATTCCCCCAAACAGCCACGGTCACCGAGAGAGGGATTGTGGGAAAACGAGAGACGATGCGAGAAGGCGACTGCAGCGGCAGAATAATCCAGGGGAGGACGGAGCGTGTCGTGGTCAGCGTGTGCATGTCGGCGAGATATGCGAGCGTGTTTGTAAAGCTCAGTGGCGAGTGGCTGTGAAGTTTTGGGGAGGGGTGTTGGCTGGCCCCCATGAGGACTTCCTCGCTCAGCTATGGGGTCGACAGTCTCTCTGAAAGGCAGCATTGTCCCCTCCCAGGGCCCTCGCTCCTCTCTCCCTCTCTCTCTCCCTCTCTCCCGCTCGCTCTGTGACAGAGTAAACACCGGCCACAGCAGGGGGAGAGAGAGGGAGTGGAGGAGAGGAGGGGAGGGATGACCAAGGGGGCCACAGTGAGGATACACAAGGGTGAGGAGGAAGTGGAGGAGGAAGAGATCTGAAAGAGAGGCTTGTGTGCGTCCTCTTAAGCAACTCCCGTCTCTTTGATGAGGTACGGTGTTCAGGGGTGAAGATGGGTGAGGGTGTGGGAGAGGCGGGAGCTGGGTGATGAGTGAGGCAGCAAAACGGGGGCGGGGGAGCATGCGAGGTCAAAGGAGGGCTACGCGATGCCCGGCCCACAGGGATCATCAGTGAACCTTAACCGCGCCGTGGCCAGCGAATCTTTACTGTGATCTGATGACATCTGCACCGCGGCGGCTCGCGTTTCAGCATCGGCCCCTTTTTTGACCAGCGTTGCTGACATGACGAGCCAATTAAAGATAAGCACCGGAGAACATGGTAACGCTGAGGTTTAAGATTGTTATTGTTGGTGTTGTTATTATGGAGGGTATGAAATGGCATTTGTTCATCTCGTGGTTTCTGTGAGGGGGGGGGGGTTCACAGAGCGAGAGTCTGAGTGTCTGTAACCTGATCTCCCTCCTGCTGTGACCCTGGGAGGTCGTCTGCAGGAGGTCAGCCAGCTCTCCCTGGGGCTCTTTGCGCTCTTTTTTCTTCAGTCTAACACACAAATGCACAAAAAAAAAAAAAAAAAAACATCAGGAGAGATGGAAACAATGCAGTGGGAGTGACATCTGATTCTGAACAGGTTTAACCCGTTGATTTAAGACGCTGAGTAAACAATGCTAATAACATCTACAAGCAGGAGGCAGCAGTTCCTAGAGAGCGAGCTGTGATACTGCTCCTCCTGTCCTTTTGACTGGAGTCTGCAGACGCCATGTTATCACCACACTGATGTTTCTCTCGTGCACAAACACAACAGCACTGCGTCTAATGAAGAGTAGCGATGATGACATTTCCTGTGGTGACAGCCATGATAGCGGGTTGAGGTAATATAGTCCTAATAGCCTGGTGAGTATGTGCCACCTCTACTGGCACATACACACACACACACACACACACACAGCTCCTGTATCCGCCCTCCACCCCTCGCACCCTGATGGATCACTTAACACACAAACAACACACATTGCTGAGAGGTATCCCCCCCTCCCCCCACCTCCCCCCCGCCTCTGTCCTCCTCAGCCAGCCGCCTCCTCAGACAGGAAACCTCAGTTTCCACTCCTCCTCCTCTGGGCCTCTCATTCCCTCTTTCTCTTAATCCCTCTGTTCTTTGCTTTTGTTTTTCACTCGCGTTCACTGCTTTGTTCGCCCTTACGGTTTATTTCTCCTCCTTCCCTCCCATTCTTCCCTCACCTACTACGACAAAACGTCCTCCGTGTCCTGGTGTCCCCACCAGTTCTCTGGGACTCATTAACACATTGATGCTAAAGAGGACACTTATGTTCTTCGTCTCTTACTGTCGATCTAAACTTCCCCTTTCCTCTTCCCCTGTTGCAAAAGAGTCACATAGGACCGTGCATGGGATTATGTAATGGCAGTATGTATGCTGCCACTGGGGGAGGGCTTCTGAGCACTGAGACAGTTGTTGGAGTTTTTATAGCAGCTGCAGCACAGAGTGGCACAAGCATCCACATGCTGGTCCAAGACAAGAAACGAAAACGAAAAAGACTTGTGCATGTTTTTTTGGGGGGGCATTTTAAAAGCGGGAATTCCGTGAGTCCCTGGTGCAGTAAGGAGATTGCGAATGAAGACGCAAAAGAAGACGGGGAGGGAGAAATCTGAAACTTGCCGTTGAAGCAAAGAGGAAAGGGAGGAATAGATGGAGTGAAGGAGGAAAGGAGTGAAACAGGAAGCTTCTCCGCGAGCTACCGATGGCCTGAGGCCAATGTCTTCAGACACAGAGGAATTCCATGCAGAGGGCAGGGAGGGAGGAGGAGCGGTGCCAGGAGGGGGGGGGTCACACTTGTGGTTTGTTGTCAGAGGGCACTGCTACGTGAGAAAGGAGGGACGCACACTTAAACGCACTCTTGCTATGGTCGAACGTTGACATTTTTTAGGACGCTAACCTGGTTCAGTGTGACATCAGATTTCCAACAGCCACCATGTTTGAGCACATTGTGGGTTTCTGAGGAAACGCACAGTAAATCAATAAATAAAAATACTTTTCAGCTACAAACAAGCGTTGGACTTCGTCAATAAACTTGTTGTAACAGCACAGAGAGAGCGCCATCACCAGGCTCTTAAGATTTGTTTTCCATGCCATCATTCAAAAACCTTTCATTGAAAAGTACGTTCTGCACTATTTTTTGGCAGAACTAAGTGAACAGAGGTGAGACAGGTATGCCGGGAGAGAGACAGGTATGCCGGGAGAGAGAGACACTGCACTTTGGCACGAGGTTAGGAAACGTACCCCAAACCACAGCCAGTTTATTAGCCTCCAGAGTAGCTGTTACATGACATGAACAACACGCCATGGACGACCCACATGTAGCAACATGTGTTTGCAGTCACTGGCTCGTTTTTTTCCTCCCCACCTACTCCCATTCTAAATCAGGCCCCGCATAACGTTTTATATCAACAGGAGAGCGTTCATCCAGGCTGCAGTATCAGGGCCGCAGTCGATCCGCCCCCCCCCACCAGGGACGATGATTCAGAGCGATTGAGCAGTAAAGCCATACTCATGCTTATGGCACTTCACACAGCAGCACTGTAGGCTTTGAAGAGAAGTGAGTAATCTGACAATAACGTGGGGCATTTCACAACATAGCAGTTTCACAGCGCAGGGGCCAGTGAACGCAGCAGGAGGCCTGCCACCCTGGGAGTGGGGGGTGGGGGGAGGAGAGGAGAGGAGAGGAGAGGACCTCCCACTAACTCCGCTGGGCCTCTCTACCTCCTGCAGTCCATTGAGTGCACCCCCCCCCCACACCCTCACCCCCCCTCGATCAGCTGTCCCCCGCCATACTTCCATATAAACAGGATCCGCCTCAGCTCGATTCCCCACGACTTCCTCTGCACTTCCTCGGGCTATGTCCCCGATGTCTGTCATCACTATGTCTTCCACTCCTTTATCGCCCCGTTTCATGCCTCGCTCTCTCTCTCTTTCTCTTTGCCGTTCTCTCCCCCCCCCCCGAAGTGAGTAATCTGACAATAACGTGGGGCATTTCACAACATAGCAGTTTCACAGCGCAGGGGCCAGTGAACGCAGCAGGAGGCCTGCCACCCTGGGAGTGGGGGGTGGGGGGAGGAGAGGAGAGGAGAGGAGAGGACCTCCCACTAACTCCGCTGGGCCTCTCTACCTCCTGCAGTCCATTGAGTGCACCCCCCCCCACCCTCACCCCCCCTCGATCAGCTGTCCCCCGCCATACTTCCATATAAACAGGATCCGCCTCAGCTCCATTCCCCACGACTTCCTCTGCACTTCCTCGGGCTATGTCCCCGATGTCTGTCATCACTATGTCTTCCACTCCTTTATCGCCCCGTTTCATGCCTTGCTCTCTCTCTCTCTCTCTCTCTGCCGTTCCCCCCCCCCTCTCTTTTCAGTCCATTCCTGTGGCCTCTCCCGACAGGCAGTGATGCAATCCTCTGACTCCTGCGTGCAATCACAGGGTCTGGAGTCGGCCTGCCAGCCGAGCAGGGGCGTCACCGCACCACGCTCGGTAGGAAAGCAACAGGAGAGGAAAGAAGGGAGGGGCGGGGAGAAGAAAGAAAAGAACGAGTGGAGCCAACGGGAGCGGGAGGAAAAAGAGTCTGAGGCCGTCGTTGGCGTTGGTGGTTGGGTAAAGGAGGAAAAAGCCCTGCGATAAAACTTAACAGCTCTGTTTTAATGGTTTGTATGAAACCTCAGGTGTTTTCCCACCTGGACGGCACCACACCATCTTCTCAATGAATCTGACTGTGCACCATCACTGACCGGCTGTATGTGTTTACCGCCGTCGCTCCCACACACAGTGTTGTCGTTCCTGCCGACTCACACTGACGTTGTCATTATCCAAACAACCATATGTGACTATGAAATTACATCGATATTTGAATAGGAGATATTATCACTCCCTGCACAACTTTGTGGTTGTGGTTGTGTACAGGTGTGCATGTGAGTATCCACACACACACACACACACACACACACACATTCACCCCTGGCTTTACTGGCTTTGCAGAGGCAGACCTCCCCCTAAAGGCAGCACAAGGTCAGGTTAGGAATGCAAAGCACTGGCACCTGCCTAAATCTTTAAAAGACCAGGTTTGCACACACACACACACACACACACACATATGCACACACACACATGTGCACAAAAGGCCACTGCTGACCACTCCCTGCAAATCCAGGTCAGAGTTTAAGGCCTAAGAGAAATTACTTTTTTTTTTTTTTAAAACAGACAAAACTTGACAATCCATCAAAGCGTATGAGTGAATAAGAACTTCCAGCTCTCTGAAGAGAGTTGAGGCTGAACTCAACAGAGGACGTCTTTATCCCCTCACTGGTGAAAACGGGGGGGGGGGGGGGGGGGGGGGGGGGGGGACTGGAGCAGGTTCAGAAAGCTCTCGCTCTCTCCTTCGCCTTGTTCCTTCTTCCTCTCCCCTCCTCTTCGCCGCAGTGAGCAGCGGGCTGAGGGCAGATTAATGGGGGTGACATGTGTATGGAAACTGTGGCACAATACGCAGCGAAACCCCAGGCTATATTTTAGCACGCGTTGCCGGGGCCAATGTGGTCTGTCCCTGCAATAACAGCTTCATGGATCAGGGAAAGAAGCACGGGGCCACATAGTGCAAACACACACACACACCGTACAGATGCATGTGTGTAACCATACACACATAGATACATGTGTGTTGTAGAGTGTAGACGAGTTCAGGGTGTTGCGGTACCACTCCGGCCGTGGGAGGGGTGCGCCTGTCTCCCAGTCACTTCCTGGACAGGGATGTTATGGCACCACACGCATGAGAAACAAACCCCCTTCCCCTTTCTACACCGACCCCGGCCACTTTCATATGCTTGCAACTCAATAAGCCAGCAGTGCATAGTGAACTCCCTGGGAACCAGGTCTTCTTATTCAATAGCCTGGGTAACATGATTCCACCGACAGCTTTACGCAACACGGCCCCTGGCTGGCTGCGGGTGGGCGCAGGGCGGGGCGGTGGATGCTCGCCTTATTGAAGTGAGGTGCTGCTGAGGCCTAAGGACGTCCGAGTTATTGGACGGCCACTCCCTGTCCCCGGAGAGGGACACCTTTGCACCAGCCAGTCTCCATATGAGAGAACCTCAGTGGGAGGGGGGGGGGGGGGGGGCGGGGGGGGGGGCTTCCAAACCCAGGGGGGGGGGGGGGGGCTGAGTGGGGAGCTTCCAAACCCAGAGCACACTGAACGCAGAGGAAAACAGGAAGAGGGAGAAATACAAAACAGCAGAGAGCAATTAGCAGATGACGTGACGTGATGCATGTGTGTGTGTGTGTGTGTGTGTGTTGGAGGGCGAACACAGAAGCAAGACCATCAAGGAGATATTGCATATTTTAAGCCCCCCACCCCCACTCCTCCACCCCCACCTTACTGTCTACCACAACTCAACATGAACATAGAGGTGGGTTTTCTCTGTCCGGCGTCACCCTCCCACCACCGCTGGCAATAAGACAAGGTCAAGATGACGGCCTTTTCTGCCCCCCCCCCCCCCCCCCCCCCCCCCCCACCTCATTATCTCCCTCCCTCCCTCTTTTCCGTAATTCCGTGTCCTGGCTCGAGTATGTGACGGGCTCCACCCCACGGCTTTTATCTTTCGCGGCATCCATCCGAGAGAGAAGCAGAAAAAGAGCAGAGGGACAGACGGAGGGTGAGTGAGTGAGGCGGCGACAGAGTTGAGCGTGATGCCGTTGTTTTGAATTTGTTGCCACGTCCGATTTTTGTGCGATCACAGAGATCTGGGGCTGATTCTGCTTCTCGTTTGGCAAAAAGGGAAAAAAAAAATGGCGAGAGCTACTAAATGTGCCGTGGACGATGATACAGTGTATCAGCTGCCTCGGGTAGAAGAAGCCCAGGAGAGGATTTTAATTAGTGTTTAAGGTCAGGCCAGTATTCACGCTCCGACACACGCCGCTGTCCTGAATCAATACTGACGTCCTGAATCCATGAAGAAACTGACGCCACCATTCACTGTGGCCCGAGCAGAAACACAGGAGAGTTATTTCTCACCATGGCCACTGAAATCAATCAGATGTTACAACTTGTAGCAACCAAACCTGAAACGCGAAACATTTCCAAACGACAAAAGGCTCCCCCATATGAAAAACATCAGCCCGGGGTGCATGTGAATTAAATTAGTGCTGGCAACATCTCCACAACACCACAGAGAAGGTAAACACTGGAGAGGCCAAACTCTTTTTCTCTCTCTCTGCCCCCCCCCACCCCCCCCTCTCTCTTTTACTGCACGTACAAGAGGGAGAATCTCTTATATAATGTATGTGTCGCGTACGAGGCTGAGGGCTTCATGGAAAGTGGGCGACAGAGAGGAGAGGGAGGGTCAAAAGGAGAGAGCGGAGGAGGAGGAGGAGGAGATGGCGTCCCAGGGAGTTGGGGATGGAGAGAGGAGGAGGGTGAAGGGGGGAGGGTGAAGTTAGCTGACAGGACTGGATATGCCCAGACAGAGAGCCAGGCCCTGGCCCAGACATGAGAGGCCTTATATGAGTCTCAGAAATGAGTCTCACCCATCGCTCCCTCTCCCCCACATGTGACTCCTCACCCACACTTACAGACAGAGCCCCGCTCGACCCACTCCTCCCTCTCTTTTCTCCTCAAACACACACACACACACACACACACACACACACACATACCTCAGTCATGCTGAACTGTCACAGTGCTGCTGAGGCCATTCGAGAGAATCCAGGGTGTTGGCCAAGCAAGTAAATAATAATAATACAAACCAGCTGTGTCTCCACTTAAATTGCATTGTTGTGAGCACATTACACACAACTCACTGCTCCCTGAACCCAGCTCCCACAGATCTACTGCAAAAAAAAGCTCCAGCTCAAACCCCCTTTTCAAGTTAAATATTAAGTATGTTAATGGGCATTGACCAAATATGGGTTTCCTGGACTTCCGTGCAAGGTCCTACACGTTACTGTTGTTCCTTCTTGCCTTTGGTTCGACATTTCTTTTTGGACTTTTCCCTCATCATGGTCTGAATACTGTCTGAGGGCCTCAGCGAGCTGAAGCTCTCTCACGATAGAAATAGTGGGCCCAGGAGTGGTGTTATGGAGAATGGGAAGAGGTAGGGTGGGGTAGCTGGAGTAAGGCACTGGGTTGTCTGTGTTTATTTTGGAAATGCAGGCCTGCAGACTTACAGCAGAGGAACTGACCCCTAAACTTCACCATGGCAGATCCTTACACACACACAGCAAACGCGTCCGTTTGGGACGTCCCATACAGGTGATGGTTAAAAAGGGGTAGACCATATATCCACCTGGGGGTGGTGGGCGTTTTAAAATCACCCTGGGGATGGAGGAATGGTCTGCTCCAGGAGGAAGCAGTGAGGCCGTGAGGTGATTAGTGGTTACAGTTTAACTGGAGAAAAATGCACGGTCCGTGAGCGCAGCCAACCAGGGAGCGAGCAAAGCGGTATGCGCTGGTCTCCGTCAGTTTGCAAGTCAGTGTGAGTCGAGCTCCCTGTATCCGCTTTTTGTCTCTTCTTCATGTATCGGACCAGGAACCTGGTCATCACACCGGTCAGACATGTCACACTGCACTGCGTTAAAGTATGTGTCTGTGTCACCTCCACTGGAGCACACATGGCAATGATTAGTGATAAGAGAGACTGGGGGGGTGGGGGGGGGTGGGGGAGGATGGCGCCAGACTGTAATGTTATTAGAGCTGAGGAAGAGTTTTGCGTTATCATTTTCATGTTTGACTTAAGTTCAGGTATTGACTCCCGTTTGTTTCTGTGTGACACCTGAGTGAATCACACGGACGCCTGACGTGGCTCATTTCATTTGACTGAGGCTTCGTCAATAACCCAAGCACAGTCAAACATGAGCTGTGAGGTAAAAGCAATAACAGGTGGATTGCAAACAGGAATATTTGAACATTTCTGCCACTGCAGCACAAGAATACAGGGATAAAAAGCAAACTGTTCACTCTGATCTATACTATCCTCTCATTTTTATGAGATTTTAAAACTCTTTATCTCCAGTTGACGATGGATGTCATGGATGTTGTATCTCACGTCCTCTCACTGCCTCGCTGTACCGGAAAAGGGCCACACGGATTCATCTGGATACCTCGTAAATCTCCTGTGACGCTTCCTGCCCAAACAAAGGCCCAGAGCTCAGATGTGGTTAATAGTGGTTTGGTTTTAGTTTTTCTATTTAATGGCACTCGCAGACAACCCCTCAAACGCATTCTTTTACAACACAGTGTTAACAGTGGTTGTATTTCATCTGCTGAGCACCATAATGCACGAACGAAAAGGCTTTGAAGGCCATGGTTTTGTATTGTTTGTGCAGTAACTTTGGGACAGTGTGCGATATTTTACTCTTAAACAGCACACATTAATGTTCTTTTATGGGTACAGATGCTCTTAATACATTCGTTTTTAATATCTATGTGTAGCTTAAGATAACCTTAGTGCAGTATTTACAATTATGTATTCAGTATGTATATTATTAAATTATATATTTTGGATATTTGTACACAAATACTTTTATCTAAATGCAGGACGATGTGTGTGTGCGTGCGTGTGTGTGTGTGTGTGTGTGTATAGTGTTTTGATGTGGGCATTGCACATAAAAATGTATTGTACTGTCGGTGCAATGACAATAATGATTTTCCATTTTCTTCTGATTAGCATTTGTTATCATTTGTTAAGTGTGGTTGCTATCAAATAAAGTGGCTCTTATCCCTGTGAAAATGAATGCGAGCATGCATCAGGTGCCATGTTTTCACTGCATGCAGCCTTTTTCACTGGCCAGCGTAATCCCCCCCCCCCACCCCCACTGCTGCGTTGCATTTCAGCTTGACCATAATCCCCCAGCAGCTACGAAACCCCACTGTGATATTAATTCAAACACGATCCCTCAGTGGAGTTTGTGCGACTGAAATTCCTCCCACCTGTAGCGGTCCAAGTCCTGCGGGTTTGATTTTCCCAGTGTTCAGGCATACTTTCGTGCACAACAGCGAAAAAACAAATCTGACTCTCGCCAGTTTGGATTTCAGATGAGGTTTTGGCGGCGGCGGCGATCAGCACAAGGGGAAACTCACAATGAACGTGTTTGGCTTCATATCAGATGAGGTACACATTTAATGGTCTGGTCTAAGGCAATAAGTACAAGTACAGTGTGGGTTCCCAGCGTCCCTCTGCACCGCAGGCCTCGTGGTTGCTCTGTGACGCAGGAATATGCCATTAGGGTCCACCTTTCCCTCCATAAAGCAGCTGCATTTCCCCTCTCAGTTTGGGACCTCAGGCCGATGATGTCACACAGTTGCGGTGTGGGGCAAAAATCTCAAAACAGGGGAAAACCAGGGAGGGGGGTGGGGGGGGCAAAAACCACACCCATGATTTGACTCTGGAGACTGGCGAAGTGGAAACCCTTTACGGCATCGCCGGCGTTGCACTAATTACAGCTGGTGTCGAACCTGTAACTCTGACCAAAACTAGCAGCGGCGGTCCAAGCATCTACATTTAGCCAAGCGTGCAATCAGGCCGAGAAACTGAACAGCGAAAAAAGGCTTCCCCCGCAAACATATATCCTGTGAGTGTGGAATGCCACCACTGGGATGCACGGCTGGACCACATCTGGCTTTTCCTCTGCAATGACTTAGTTTCCTGTGAGAGAGGCGTCGCCTAAATAACCAGCGTGTGAGGGGTGTTATCTGCCGCCGTGCTTTTGTCAGATGTGAGATGTTATATCTGAGGTGGTCATCAGCTGACTGCATGGACATTATAGCAGGCAGGATGTGGATGTGTGGAGAACCTGTGCTCACGGTTCAGACAGGGGTTATGGATTAAATAGCTGAGGCCTGGAACAGGGAGGAAGGGAAGAGGAGAGGTGGTCAAAGTCAAAGTCCCCCCCCACACACACACACACACACACACACACATAGAGGTCTTGTGTCTTCTCATCCCATATGTTATCTCTGTGTGTCTTATCTCTGCCATGCACTCACACTTTACATTACACCAACACAACCATGGCTTTGGTCATTTTACAGCCACTCGCCTCCAAAATACAAATGCAGCCCCCTGCGTGTGCCTCGATCTACATTGTGGGCCCGAATGCTTTTTAATGATGGAGCCTCAGTCCGCTCCAGCACAGGGCTTGTTAGGTCTGCCTTGGCAGGGCTCGGCTCTTTCCCGTGGCATCTCCTGAAACAATGGGCCTGTGGGAGGCAGCCAATGGGCGAGAAGGTACATCCCAAACCCCGTCCCAGTGTGAGCACAATTAGGCTGTGAGACAGTGGAATTGCTTAATTGGAGGAGAATAGCTCTTTATCTGGGCCTCTCTCTGTGTCCTGCTCATATTTGTCCAGTGCACTGCGAACACAAATCTTACATTTGTCATGATGCCACTAGTTTGAATGCACCCAGTGTGGAGACAATGTTAAAAAAAAATGTGTTTTAAGTGCAGTTGGCTCGTGCTGCGTTCATGTGCTGTATTTGTCATTTTAGCATGAGCTCACAAAAAAAATGCACTTTCTGACCTTCTTCTGCAACGTGACGTCCAGCACGTTTCTTATTTCATGTGCTCCACGCGTCATCAATATGGAACCAGGTCTGTTGTGGTGGACGTCTCGGTTTGTTTACTAACGCGCGTGCCTGTAGACATTGAACTCTTTATCAGAGGTTGTGTGTGAGAACATCGCACAGCTCTGCGCTGCGTCTTGCACAACAGCTGGGGTGTGCGCCTCTGTGTGTGTGTGTGTGTGTGCGTGCGTGCGTGTGTGTTGGTGCTGTGAACTGTCTGAAGAGGATGACGCGCGGCGACAACGGATCCAGGCGCGCGGACAGGCTCCTGACACTGGGTCTGAGTAAAGGGCACGTCCGCCTCAGTGTGCGCACTCCGGGCTGCAGATGTGTGCAAACCGCTGGACTGAGTGCGGAATTAGGTCAGTGCCCAGTCTGAACCCGAGCAAAGGCCAACGTGGACACGTGGACACACGGCAGTGACAATAAAAACAACACACAGGACAGGACTGACATGCAGGACGGGGCTGGTCCCGGCTTACCTTACGGGGGGGTTCGGGTGAGATCTGTCCGACTTGGCCTCCCTCGTCGCGGCGCAAACTTCGCACGCAAACTCCCGGTGCGCGAGCGGCGTCGCTGTCAAGTGGCTCCTGGTCAATTCGTCGCCTTTGCGTGGGTACAAACGAACCCGAGACGTGACGCGTCTTGGAGAAATCTCACTCTGTGTCCACGGAGGCGGTCCGGTCCCAGACCGTTGTCAGGATGATGTCTACGCATGGAAAAGGGCTCGAGCGCGGTGCGTGTGACAGCTGGCCGCGTGAAGGCGGACTAATGCGCGGAGTGGCAGCCGTGTCTGTTGCCGTGGGCTGATGTGTGGTGCAGGGGATCATTCCACTGGAACCCCGTCAGAGAGCGTCCACACCCGGATCCGTGGCCTGAGCCGGTCCCCGTGTGGAACAAACACACAAATGCAGACCTCCTGTTGGGTTCCGCATCAAACACGCAGAGGTGGGTTCCTCCTGGATTCAGAGCATCGCTTACTGGCAACGCTGGTCAAGTGGTGGTGGGGGGTGGGGGTTCCTATGGGTGCTGGTGGTTCTCCGGTGGGGGTGGGAGGGCAGTGCAGAGCGCAGGGATGGCACACGGAGTGGAGGGTTGGTGGTGAGGATCAGGGCGGGTTGGCGACAGGGTGTGGGGCAGAGGGGGAGGATCGTCTCCTTCTGCTTCTGCTTCGGCGCTTGTCCGAGCTGGAGCCGCGTGCCTGCCCTTTTTCCTCGCAGTCTCTCCAGCGTCGGTTCCTCTGTGCGCTCCAGGAGACGCTGAGCGTTGATGGTCGTCTCCCCCACCACCGTCTACAGCGCACAGACAGCGGTCCGGAGCCCAGCCAGCCCGTCAGGACCAGCCCAGAGTCTGCCAGCTCAGCGCATGCTTACTGCACCGCCCATCCACCATGGGCAGTCCCCGGCTCCTCTCCAAACTCTCCCTCTCTCTCTCCCTCTCTCTCTCTGTCCTCACAGCCATCTCTCCGCCTCAGCTCTCCACTCCACCCCCCCCCCCCCCCTCTCATAGGTCAACACCCATCACTGTTTTACAGCTTGCTGAATACCTTCTCCTCCAGAGTGTGTGGAGACATCACATCTGGCCTCAACAGGTTGTCACACAACCGAGTGTTCAACACAAACCAATGAGGTCACTGCGTGACGCTGCCCCCTATGTGCAACAATACACTAAATACATATACCATGTGTGATAGTCGGCCATGACTCTGAGGCCAGAGAAGCGTTGAGACCTTTCCCTCAGTGACAGTTACTCATTACTGATTCTTATTACTGAGTGAAGAGGACAATAATTAGCTCTGAGGGGAAAGGATGGGCCAGGAAGTGGGATGCAGTACTCAGCGTGATCAAGCCACTTTATCAGTTATTATTTTATGTTACTGGATCCCAATTAAATAACATAACACCAACACACAGTCATTGATTTATTAAATATTTTAGTTAATTCGTGTAATATGTTGCGGAACCATTCAGTTTGGTATTGACGGTGATATCCATGTTGTGATTTGAACTGATTTGACATATTGACCTCATCTGATTCGGTTACAGGTCGAAATCGTATTCATGCCTGGGAATATTAAGAATACTAATACCAATATCACAGGATGAGGAATATGTCCGCACAATATAAAATAACACTTGTGGCAATTTAAACCAGCATCATGTCATACTAATATGACAGTCAGAAAATAACGTATATTTTCTTTTCCTATTCGATAATATAGCCCCTTTGTGTTTATTAGCCATCTGTGACCTTCATTTATAAACTGAATAACACTGTTTGTGACATAGTTACATCTGTTTTGCTGAAAATCACCGCCATGCTTTATTGCACCCATACACGTCGCGTTGTAATCTATCCACGCTGTTACATCTTATGCTGCTGTGATCCCAAAATGGTGATCAGCACAGTCTTCGGGCCTGCCTGTGTGTCAGCCAGCAGCGTGTCCCTGAAAGCCCTCCCCGGTGCGCTGTTGCTGTGCAGCTCTGCCAACTCGTCAGCTGATCCCTGTTGTTCCCTTATCGCAGCTGTTGGAGTATCCGCCCCTGTGGTGTCGCTCTATTTGCTACAGCTGTAAAGCCGAAATACAAACATATATACACAGTATATATATATATGTTTTACTGTTGTTAAAATGTTTCAAACCGCGTCAACGCACGTGGGTTATATTTATTTGCGATCTTGATATGATGTATGAATTTTAATGGGTGAATTTTAAAAAAAAATCTTGATTGGACTCGTTGGTTTATTTACCTCATGAATATGTGTCGTGCTGGTCATAAATTCTCTGTCAGTGATTTTGCAGTGATTCATAAGAAATTCCACATGCGCGCGCGGACGGTCGCCCGTCTTCCTGCGCCAAATAGTCCTTTGTTTACATGCAGTGCCCCGTCTCTGCGGAAGGAGGCTTATGGTAGTGCGGTGTGTGACTCCGACCAGCTGTTTCCCGCCTTGAAAGCCATCCGATCAGCTGCGCACACACACACACACACGGTCATGCAGAGGGAGAACGCAAAGGGGAGGGAGAGAGAGAGAGAAAGAGAGAGAGAGGTAGCGCACCACACACAACGAGGGAACCCCATCAGCTGGAAGTCGCGTAACATTACAACTCCTAGCAGCCTCAAACTACTACATTACACAGACGAGGGATTCGTATCTCCTCTGAGGATTTAACCCGCGTCGGATCACGGGATTTTCGCTGTCTCACGTCATCGTTTTTCTTTTTTAATCTACGTAGACTGTTAGCTGTGTTTTTTTGTGAGGTGGTGGTGGGGGGGGACCAAACTGGCGAGAGGCGAGTATGGAGTATTTCATGGTACCAGCTCAGAAGGTCCCCTCCTTGCAACATTTCAGGAAAACGGAGAAGGAAGTGATTGGGGGTCTTTGCAGGTGTGTATTCACGCGCTTCACCCACCACGCTGTGCGTGGGTTTATTATTATTGTTATTATTAGGAGTCATCTGTTTGGAGTACGCGCACTTAGCGACGGCGCTGAGGCAACACGCTTGATCCAATGTTATTGTGTACATGACCCGCTCACGAGCAGCTGCGGGCTTCTATTACCACCAAACTCCCAAAATACACCATGGTGGACAAAGTGGGGGCCCCGGCTCGGCTCGCGACACCCCGGCCGTGCTGTTATTTCGCACATTTGGCCGCGGAATCGATGCGTTTTGTGGCTAACAAACACAAACCACGTGGTTCCGTGCGCACCACGCTGCTGCTCCGCTCCACTGCGCGTCTCCGCTCTATTTCTCCTCAAATCATCCCCCCGCGTGGCCCGCAGGTGCTGCGACTTGCATAAGAAAGAGAACCGCAAGGCGAGCTGGCGCCCCGCGGTGCGAGGGGGTCTATTTTGTACCGCACAGACCGACGGAGTCGCGAATTTCGCTCGGAGCCACACGGGGTTATTGTGGGTAGTGCGGCCATGCTTGGGGCTTGTGCTAAAAGCAACGAGGGGGGTTTGGCGTCTGCTTCCTGTTGTTTTCGCTCGCCTCTAACGCGAAAACAAACAGCCGCCGTCCAACTCGCCCACACTCGACGCGGCCACAGTTTAACCCGTGTTTCAGCGCGTCTCCTTGGCGCTATCGACTCGCCCCCACTGCGTCTTTTCATCCCCGCACCTCTGCCATGCTGCTGCCGCATTGTTGTAATGGCGGAGGACACGAGAGGTCCGCCTGCTCTGCTCTGAGCGCGGCGGCGGCGGAGGGCATCGCGAGGGCCGGCGAAGGGGGCTTATTTTAGGGGGGGGTGGTTATTAGCTAACATTTCCTCTCCCCGGCGTGTCCGCTGAAGGGGACGTTTAATGGTCGCGGAGGTAACTGCGGAGGTTAATTATTATTGGTGTTGTTGGTAAGGGGGTGTGTTATGTGTCTGAGGGCCCGTCGATACGTCCGCAGCTCCGTTTCAAGAGGGAGGCGGAGGGATATGCTGCTGTTAGTGACGTGGGAAGTCTGGGAAATGTAGTCCCCATACTGTTTGTTTTATATATATATATATATATTTCATCCCCGCACCTCTGCCATGCTGCTGCCGCATTGTTGTAATGGCGGAGGACACGAGAGGTCCGCCTGCTCTGCTCTGAGCGCGGCGGCGGCGGAGGAGGGCATCGCGAGGGCCGGCGAAGAGGGCTTATTTTAGGGGGGGGGGGGGGGGGTATGGGGGGGGGGGGGGGGGGGTTATTAGCTAACATTTCCTCTCCCCGGCGTGTCCGCTGAAGGGGACGTTTAATTGTCGCGGAGGTAACTGCGGAGGTTAATTATTATTGGTGTTGTTGGTAAGGGGGTGTGTTATGTGTCTGAGGGCCCGTTGATACGTCCGCAGCTCCGTTTCAAGAGGGAGGCGGAGGGATATGCTGCTGTTAGTGACGTGGGAAGTCTGGGAAATGTAGTCCCCATACTGTTTGTTTTATATATATATATATATATATATAAAAAGCCTGCTTCCCGTGCCCTCATTTAACCCACACTGACTCCAGAGACTTGTATTGCCCTTGTAAGCAAAATAATTGTTTTTGTTTTATTGCTCTGGTACCACTGATGCAGCTTATAATAAAACATGCAGTTATCTCAGTTTTCAGTTGTCATAAATTTCAGAAATGAAATTGAAGCCACATGTTAATGTTTATAAATAGCTTGAAAACTTTTATACTTAGCATTTTTGTGATTTAAGCCATTAAAATGACCCAGTAGCTGTCTGCGTTTTGTTGCCAGGTGTAAGCTTTAGCTCTCGCTCACTGGGACCCAGGCTGTTTCTCTATAATGTTTGTGTTTGTGTGATATGGTAAAGTCCAGGCCCAGTTGGTCATGTTTTGGCAGTAGATGGGTTTGCTGGATGGGCTGCTGGAGTGTTTGCATTAGTGTGTGTGTGCCCCCCCCCCCCCCCCCCCCCACACACACACACACTCACCTCTTTTCTCATCTGTGTCTGCACAATTGTTCCCAGTGTTTGTACTGAGGCAGCTGAGTCAGTACAGATAAGAGCCTGGCCAGAGAGGGTCCCAGAGATACTGAGCATGATACAAAGGATGTTGGTGGAAGTTCGCCTCAAATGTCCCCTCAACATATTGTTTACAGTGGGTTTTTTTCCCCACAGTTTTAGTGTGGTAATATTAAGACAACATGCTGCTCCAACTCTCATTCACAGTCACCTGGAGGTGTGCCATAGAAAGCAGCTGGTGCAATGTGAATGTACTGTTTTTAACAGAAACACCGCCCCCCCAGGTCAATCTATCAAAAAGACCACAATTTGTTTTTTTTATCTGTTTCATTCTACTGTTTCATTGTGATGCAACATACCACAGATCATCCAGTGTCCTTGCCGATATTTTTGTTTCTGTGCGGTTATGTTGTCGAGACATGAAGTGACCTTTGCTGTTTACCTCACAGTGATGTCAGTAGCTTTTATGGGGATTATTTGTGGGTATTAAGTACTTTCAGCTAGAAGGGAGAAATGCTTAGACCTCTGATGACAGTAGCCTCGCAAACAGTGTGGATTATGTTGACGCGCGGGGCCCTGCTTGGAATTTGTTTGTTAACTTTGACACAAATATTTCTTGTATACTCTGCTTTGTTGGAAAGCAGAAATGTAATATCCATTCAGTGTGGGTTGACCGTGGTCATTCTAGGGAATTAACTGAAGAAGCAGTAAAAGAAGCAGATTGGGAGAGTTTATGATTTTTTTTCCCTTATTTTTTTCCTTATAAAAACATGTTCCTCATTGTCTCTTTATGTCACACTCATTTATTCCCTCTCGTTTTCTCCTCTCTCCCAGTCTGGCCAACATTCCTCTGACCCCAGAAACAGCCCGGGACCAAGAGAGGCGAATTCGCAGAGAGATCGCCAACAGCAACGAGCGTCGGCGTATGCAGAGCATCAATGCTGGATTCCAGTCACTTAAAACACTCATCCCACACAGCGATGGAGAGAAGCTCAGCAAGGTGAACCACAAACTGGGCTGGGAAACGTGATTTGGACGATGAGTTAGATGTAGCTGTGAGGGTCTCGTCTCGTCTTTGTAACCTGGCCTTAAACGTCACTGTTCTTCTGTTTTCCCAAGGCTGCCATCCTGCAGCAGACGGCAGACTACATTTTCACTTTGGAGCAGGAGAAGACGCGGCTACTGCAGCAGAACAGTCAGCTCAAACGAATCATACAAGTAATGCATCACCATCGATGGTAACTGTTTACAAAGCTGTTTCCAGGCCCTGTTGATCTGATATAACGTGGGTTTTGGTTTGGTTCTCCATAGGAGTTAAGTGGGTCCTCCCCAAAGAGGAGGCGTGCAGAGGAGAAGGATGAAGGTATCGGCTCACCAGACATCCTGGAGGAGGAGAAGACCGAGGATTTGAGGAGGGAGATGATTGAGCTGCGGCAGCAGCTGGAGAAGGAGCGGTCGGTCAGGATGATGCTGGAAGATCAGGTAAGAAACCACCACTAACACAACTGATTTCAAAAGTCAGAAGCTGCTGTTTGTCCAGTATCAAGTGGCGATTTGTATTTTTCGCATGTGCAGTCACAATCACTGCTGTTCCCCTGCTCTGTTTTGTCAGATGCGTTCCCTGGATGCACAGTTGTACCCAGAGAAACTTAAGGCGATCGCCCAGCAGGTCCAGGAGCAACAGGCCCAGACACAGAGCCTTGTTCGTCTGCAGCAGCACAAGCAGCTGGAGAGGGACCTCACTCCCGCCCATAGCCCACAGGTTGGAAACATGTGCATCCTAGTCTGACTCACACATAAACAGACAAAGCCCCATGAGAAGTGCACTTGTGTTCACCATTTTGTATCGGGGTAGTTTCTCTGTCCAGGTTGCAAAATTCTTGATGAAGAAAAACATTTTTGATTATTTGTAGAGAAGTGCTCTAACAACAGCAAAGACACATCTAGCGTTTTAAATGCACACGTTTTTGTCTTCTGGGCCCGTGTTGTACCACATTTTCGCTTTTCTGCCCAAACTCAACATGATGCCAAATCAATCACCATGTGCTTTCCACTCATCCTCTAGTAGTAGCAGCTGGGCACTGATAGTGAAAGATAACAGATAATATTTATTTTTTGTACTGTATATGTAAAAGGTCCACTTGCCAGCAGTTACAAAAGCTTTTAATGTTAAAATACAGTTGAGGTCAAGTTATTCTGTGACAAAGTACTGTGTGTAGTGGTGACATGAGCATAAATGATCCTTTCCTCCAGGTGTTGGCCCCAGCTACCCCTCCTGCACCCACACACCATGCCACGGTCATCGTCCCCGCACCTGTCCAAACTCCTCAGCCCCATCACGTCACCGTGGTAACCATGGGCCCAGCATCAGTTATCAACACAGTGTCCACATCTCGACAGAACCTGGACACCATTGTTCAAGTAAAAACGCAAACGAAAGGAGATCAAAAGCAGAAGCATCAAAAATGTCTAGTTTGAAGGTCTGAACACAAGAGGGTGCCGTTGTCACTCACATGGCTCGCCTCCCTTCTCCCTCCCTTCAGGCAATCCAGCACATCGAGGGCACCCAGGGGAAGGGTTGTGTCGGCGAGGAAGAGCAACGGAGGGCAGTCATCGTCACTTCGGGTCGCGTGCTCTCTGACGCGGCGGGCTCAGACACCGCCTCAAACAGCGACGGGCCGGACGACTGTTCACTTCCTTGAGTTCACCCCTGATTTCCCACCCACTCATACACTTAAAACACACACAGAACACGCCCTCGCAGACCGGGGCTACAGGGGCCTTCAGCCGCTATTGGTTAGCGGACGTTAATAGGCCCGGTAGACTAATTGAAGCACTCATCTATTTTTGTTTTAACACGCGCTCTTTCAAGATGTCCGGCGATAGGCAGCCCAGATAGGTTTACACTTATTTACAGTCTCTTCTGCATCATCTCTCAGCATATCTGTAGCCCTCTGCTATCTCACTCACACACAAACTCATATCCGTTCATTAATCCGTAGAAAGGTTATCACAGCAGACATAGATGCTGTGTCATATGGGACGCTAGGGATCTGTCTTAAATGATCAGGACTGTTGTCTCTATTTGGCCCTAAAGCAGACCTGGGCAAATTACGGCCCGCGGGCCACATCCGGCCCTTTCTACGTCTCTGTTCGGCCCGCGTGAGGCCAATCATAAATTACAACATAAATTAAACAAATATCTGTGTCATGCTTACAATACATCTGCTTTTATTTTGAAATTTGAAATTTTATTTTGAAAAGCGTTTACATTTACGTTACTTCCGTATCGACATATGCGCGTGCGTGTGTTGTGAGTGAAGGTGAACAGTGATAAGTGACGCTAGCCAGGTTACCCTCAAGATGTCGGCTCACACTAAGAAAAGAAAAGTTGGTAACGAATGCCGTGTTTTCAACAACACATGGACTGCCAAGTATTTCTTTGTCAGAAATGAAAGGTAAAGCTTAATCTGAAGAACAGAGCGTCCGACTTTTTTTTTTAACATGTTTTTGTCTGGCTTTGGATGAGAGCTGCGATGTAGGTGACACCACCCAGCTACTGTGTGGCCCTCTGACACAATTCAGGTTTCTCATGTGGCCCTTTGTAAAAATTAATTGCCCACCCCTGCCCTAAAGCCATATGACTGATCTGCAAGACAGCCATGTTGCGTCATCACCACCCCAACACCAGAGCAATTGGTAAACAATGAACATCCCCATAACCTCCTCCGCGCCCTGACCCATCCAAACTGTTGGGGAGACACTGTGAGCTTACAAGACTGTCGCAACGTTACACATTTTAGGCTTCTAGATGAAAGATTAGGTTATTTTACCCGTATGAAGACTACTTTTATATGTTTTAATTCTCTTAAGGCTCCCACAACCAGCAAGTTAAAGTGATTTGTACGGGGGGGCGTGAAAAAAAGCACCATGCTGACAGGAATTGAAAAGCTGATTGGTGCTGACAGAAAATTAAATGAAGCTCGATAGGAGAGAGTGCACTTATGGTTCACAACGATTCTTTCTTTTGTTTGTCTTTTTTTTACTGGGCTGGGTTCCTGGTAATCCCACATCTGTATCTGGCATGTTTTTTTTGTTTTTTTACTCATGGCCTGACAAAAAAGTGCTTTGATATTTCTTGACACCTGCCCTTCTTGAATATAAAAGCATCTGGCTCGTTAAATAAGCTAATCCGTGGGCACTCTTGAGTGATCTCCACTGGTGTGTGTGTTTGTCCCTTTTTCTTTAGCGTTTTGAATCAGCAGTAAGTGGTTCCCCAGACTCTGGCAGTCTGTAACTGCACCACTTCTGCCTTGAAGTCAAGCCACACATGTGTGGCACGTGTGCACAACATTGACACGTACATGTACGACTGAAACACAATCACTTTGTTTGCTAAACGGTAAGGGCTGGTTCTATTTAGCCCTTAACAGTGTAGTTTCTTGTCCAAATTGTGGGACATCTATCAGAGTATCTTACAAATATAAGGAAAATGCCCAGCGAAATGTTTTGAATGTGCTATGGAGTTGACTGGGTTGATCACAAATGCTCTATGCATTTCGTTGAGTTGATCATTTGTCATTTGGCTTTTCGTCTAACGGTCCACAATGTTTTACATATTGCAGCTTTCCTGTTGTTTTTTTTTTTTTACATACATGTTCCTTTGCCTGGAATTGTTTGTTGACAGATGGACATTATGACGTAGCTTAGAGAGGCAACACTTTGCCTTACTAATAGTCTGTGGATGCAGAGAGGCATTGTGAATCCAGCCTTAACACAGCCCTGGGGTCAGAGAGTTGTATCTGATCTTTGGATCTGGGTTGTTCAGTGGCCACTGGAATCCCTCCGGTTTCCACTTTGCCTTTTCAAACAGGCTTGTTATACTCCCAGGATGTGGTAGTATATATATATATATATAAAAATATATATATTTACAGGTATTTTGTCTATTTCATTTGTTTTGTTGTATTTGCTCAAAAAAACGAACATGCTGGTATACTAATTACAGTTAAGTGCTACTGATTGTTTTTTTTTCCCCCCTTAAGTATTCAGACAGTATCTGAATACTGACCGTTAATAGTATTTGTATGTATGCAACTGTTTTGGCCCCACTGTGTGCACAGTTATCATGTGTGGAAGAAAATTCCACAGGATATTTTTAACATTCCATAAAACGCTTTTTTTTCCCCGAAACAGGCTTATTTGTTATAGTTACAGATTAGTTGCATTCAAGGCTTTTCAGACATCACTGTTTGTTTAAAATCACACTTAGTGACAAAAAAATCGATTAGAATCCCCTGCATCCATGCACAGATGAAACTTTGAATTGCAGTACAGATGATGAGTTCGATCGCACATAATCTATGATGACTTTAAAAATAAATGTACACCAGCCCCACTGATTTTAGCAACTTGTCTGTCAAACCTAATCATGGGATATTTCCCAGTACTTATCATTTTTGGAAGGAGATTCCTGAATATTGAAAATGTGGTTTGCATGCTCTGCTAATGCGGAGTTTTGGCATTTGAGTCTTCTTCTTAATCCCATTTTTTAAAAATTTCCATCTGTGTTTTGCACTCTGTTCAGTGTCTTAGGAAAAGTGGACATATCAGATTGTCAGATGAGCAGGGACGGGCCTGGGATCATTAAATGGCGTCATGATTACAAAGCACTTACTGTACTATACTGGAGCATGCCTCTTTTATTTAGTAAAAAGGGGCATCTCCTCAGCTGAAGGTTATGAGTAAAAGCCCACACAGCTGTGTGTATATCCCCCCTTCCTTCCATGTTCAGTCCTACACCTCGTCCCATTTGCCCCTCCAGTCTATTTGTTCTTTTGTGATCTTTTATGCTATCTTTGTTCCTCTGTTATTGCAACTCTCCCCTTTCCCTCTTTTTGTCTGTTCTCTGTATATTTCTTTGTTCGTTTGTTTGACCTGTTGTTGCATATGGTCATCAAGAAACTCTTTTTTTTTTTTTTTAAAGAAACGTTTTGGGGATAAAGAGGCTTGTGCCTTTGTAAAGACAGAATAATAAAGTTTGTACTTTGTTTTTTTACACATTGGGTTTTGTGTGTGAATCGGCTCTGTTCTTTCTTCTAAGGATTGATTCTTGAAACACATAAAAAGCAACTATTTTTTTATTATTTAAAAAATATATATATATTTTTAACTTGAATTATGATTGGTTGCCCCCACCCATCCACGTCCCCAGCTCTGCTGCTCATTGCTAAATTAAGATCAACCACCACCTCCATGACAGTTTTACACAAAATGTACACCAGGGACATCGCTCTCCATGTTCACAGCCTCACACCTTCCTCTGGAAAGACCCTATGCTTTGATTTAAACTGAAGCTCAAGCTTTTTAAAGTAATTGCAATATTTGATTTTGGGAATAATATGTTGGTCAAGAATAATATATGTTGCTTTCCACTGGATTAGGGCAGTTTCATGTATCACAACGAACACGCTGCTGTTGTTAAGACAAACTTCCTAACTCATCCGGGCTGCATGCGCTTGAGTCGGAAACTCGGGTCATATGTGGGGATTCATTTCCAGTTGAGATGCCGATTCCCGAGGAATTCTGAGATGATGTTTGCTACAGTGCGTCTGCCCGTGTGTGATAAAGCCCTAATCCGCCTTGAGGCTGCGTTAGAGCTTCTGAGTTGACGCAGGGGTCGTTCTTTTCCAGACGCACTCCCTCCTCAGCTCTCACGCTTTACTCACTCGCACACAGTCTTCTGGTAATGACTTTGCCGTCATGACGGCCAAGTGAGCCCCCTCTAATTCCAGTTCCTTATTTGCTCGCAGCATATTTACTGCATATAGTTTGGAGAGATGACTGTGGAAGCGTGTTTCAGATATTTAAAGCAATCATGGCAGCTCATGGTGATTGACTCTCTGAATCTGATAAAGTTTGCAATTCTTATATTTAGATTACTACAATAAGGAACTTTAAAAAAAAAAAACTTTACTTTATAATTGAGGTGACAGAATGACGAAATGTATCTGTACCTTCATGGTGACAATGAGAAGAGTATAATTAAACTTTTTGCGTAAAGCTATAGCCAGCATCTGGTCAGTTTAGCACAAAGACGTAACGTTCAATCAATAGCATGTTAAATCTTATTTGTTTACTCGTATGCAAAATTAAAGGACAAGCAGCAGCTGTGTTGTGTTGGTGCCGTTTCTTTTAAAACATGGACTTATTTTTAAATTATTATTAATTAGAGGTCGAGCGATTGACTGGAAGCGGAAAGACAGGGCCAGGTCTTGGTTTGCTGATGCTGAGGCCCAGGCTGTGACTTCTCTAAAAAGGGGAGTCAGCTGCTTGGACACGTAGAGGTCCCTGTGGCATGCAGTGACTCCTGCAACACCTCACACACATAGCTCTTCTACCAGCTGACCCTCTCTGCGCCCCGCCTCTTCCCCCCCGCGTGCCCTTTCACCTTCCAGCCTTGGTATATATAGCCTTTGCGACTATCAGAGTTCTCCTGGCAGCCATCATGAAGGGCACAGTCTCAATCTGCTGTTTCCTCTCCCTGCTGCTTCTGCAGGCCACAGCAGGTAAGAAGCACGTTGGTCAAATATCTGGTGGTTTGATGTAAGGTGGCGCTCTGTTGACGCACGAGATGTTTGTGCTTCTTATGAACGAAACAGGGACTTATGCTCTGCTACCATAGCGATTGCTCTGTTGGTGTGATCCAATAGGGACAATGCAGATGGTGAAGTTGTTTTCAGCTGGGACTCAGACTGAAACAGGAATATTCTGGGCAAAAGTTGGTACCAAATGTAGATCTGCATGGCACCGTCTTCTGCAGGCAGAGCACATGGGGACAGTGATCGTCATGGGGACGCCAGCTGAGGGTCGATAAAGACAGGGATAGAAATGCTGCCCCCATCTTTCTTTGCCACTAAGTCGCACTATTTAAAATCCGTCCCGGTTTAAAATTAAATTGCTGTCACCCAAGACAAAATGATGGATTTAACTTACCCTCTCCTTTCCTATTTGTCAGTGTTTTAAAAAATATTTACACTTACATGTAAACACACTTTTGTGTGTTTGTCGGCGTCTTATTTCCATTTTGGTGGGTTTCCAAAAGGAGATCATTACAGGATTATTCAAGCTAGAGTTCAGCTCCTATGTGACAGTGTGTCAGCTGCTCCACTGCCTGACACCAGCTGATGGAAAGTCTCATCAAAGAGACAACAGCCACAAGTTTGAATGGACTCAGCCTCTTTATTTTCTGTCTCCAACCTCAGCGTTTGTTTGTTTCGTTTTGTTTCGTTTTGTTTTTCGGCCTCTTTGGAATTTCATTATTTACGTTTTAGTTTCGGAAGAATTAACTCCAGACCCAAACTGTCTATGTTTCCTCTGATGATAATCTATTTATCTGATGATCCCTGATGACATGGCTACCACAGAGGTGACTTGGGATAGCGACAACTGCTTCACCCAGACTTGTCATTCCAAATCTGTGGACTGATCTGCAGTCCTGGACTGGGTTGGTTGCTGTTACCCTTGTCTGTCCTTGGCGTTCAGCTCCGCAGCTCGAGGCCAGGCCTCCATATTCCAGGCTGCCGTCAGGTGTCTAAGATTGGAAGGCCCCCTGAAACCCAACACTGTCCACACAGTACAGTTCCTCCCTCCACTGGACTCCCCTTCCCTCCTGACTCCTCACCCCTCTCAGCCCCATGCTTCCCTTTAGATACGCTGCACAGCTGCTGTCACTCTGCACTGTCACAATCGCAATTTATTCCCAGCAGTTGGCCTTATAGGGACATGCATTCTCCAGGCAGGAGGGGCCGGGCAGTGGCTGCAGCTCGTGCCTTTATAAACCTTTCTGCAGACTCATGCAGGTGTCTTCTGATGGCCTGTCTGTAAATGTTTTGTGCATAAAGGGCCACTTACCTATAATTGTTTATTTATTATTTTTATTGCTTCATTCCCTGATAACTTAGCTAATTATGCAGAGGAGATTGTACAGACAGCATTATATCAATGTGTCAGAATTTTATCATTGGTTGTTATTACCTTGTTTATCCAAAGGCAGATCTCCATGCAAAGCATCATGTTCCAATTAATAATGTGCTTTCCAATGGATAACACAATGCATTCCTTTTAAATGTAATTTGCAAGGTGTTTGTTGAGGTGACATACCTCAGATACTTGAAATGTGTACAGACAATACTGCTCCCCCAAAGCAAACTGATCACTCTGATGGTGGATCTGTGTTTATATGGAGTCTAAGTGCTATTATCCATCCTCGATGCAGGAAAAACATCTTTGACCTCCTTATTTTATAAGCTGGGGGGTGGGGGGGCATGACGTGTTGATGGTGGACTGTCTTCATGTGATTGCCTCTGATGGTATGTGGCATGTCTGGGACATCCCTCTGTTGATAGTAGTAGAGGGGGGGGGGCACACCATTCATACTCAACTGCCTCACTTAACCACCCCATTAAGACACCCTGGCTTTCTTTATGAAGTATATTCTACACATTAATGAGATATATTGTGGTACATATAAGTGGTACATACATAGTAAATACTTGATTACAGTTGTGATTGACCTGGTGTACAATTCTGGTGATGGATGGAAACCCACAGTATTAGTACTGAGTATATATTGTATATTACTGTATATCACGATTTGTTCTATGGTGTGTGGATGTCTACGAGTCTTCAGATTGACTATGACAGTCAAAGCCTTAAAATAGGAAGCAGCCATGCTGCCCCCACCTCCATTTTCTGACCCATTGTGGGGCTATTCCTGATTATGGGGGCGAACTAGTTCCACAAGCAGTGCCACCTGTTGCCATCTGTGGCCTCCTCTCACCACACCCTGCACAGTCTCTGCTGACTCCTCTCTAAAGGAAAATCACGTGTATTTTTATGGGCATGGGTTTATCAATTATTTCGAATTTATTAGACTTGGTTTCTGCAGAAGCTGATGTGATGTACGGATTAAATGAATTTTCCAGTGGAACCACTTGGCCTTTGGTTAAAGGTGCTTGGATCCCCCTGTGCTCAAGATAAATCCTCTGAATGGAGGGTACAGGCCCACCCCCCTCATCGTGTTCGCTTTAATTCAATTTAGCCCCACTGTGCTGCAGAAAGATCATGATCCTGGAGATTTACACGTACAGAGATACCACATACACTGCAATATGTACTGCAGATACACACCGGCACAGGCACACACAGGTATACCTACATAAATGTACTGTAGGTAATAATTCCTGGTGTATGCCTTAACTGTATGCTTTAAATAAACCAAGTAATACATTGTTTTGGTTCAGATTGTAATCTCTTGCTTGTTATTGTCTTGTTATTTGGAGAAGTTTCACACTTGCAGTTGTTGACGGACATGTCATTGACGTGTCAGGAGCCTCCATGTTAGGCTGTATAGTCGAGGCATGACTTACCCCGCTGCTGACACCAGGATAGGCTTAAATCGCCAACATTCCAGCTGGATGCGCCGATGCCGACAGAGTGTTTCTCCAAACTGAGGGAGGGTTGTGTGGCAACGGGCTCAGTGAGGACACATGGTCTTGGACACAGATGCCTTGGGTTCAACTCTCCTGGCGCCTGCAGGGTTAATTTTGAGCACTGATGTAAGGTTGGCCGTCCGCAGGCAACACTACCTCTCTGATCTTTGCAGGGTTCTGTCCCGGGGCCTCCATCAGGGATTGACTGGATTGGAAGGTGTTAACAAGTTCGCAGCAATTAAGGCCCACTCAAGAGGCTAGTGTTAAAAGACACAACTTTTCTGATTGATGAGTCAAGTTACAGATGCACGAGTTAGCTTTGTGTTGTGCAGCGACAGATTCTGAAGTTAGATTTGTTTTTTTCCTCAAAAGCCACTTTAGCCCTCGAGGTTTCTCTCATTTTCCCTTTGTTATTTATTTCCATCCTGTGCCGGATCTTTAGTCTAACCTCTGATGATCTCCAAATCCACAGCCACGGTGTCACTAGTGATTGTTGTTATATCTCCTCATTTGGTCAACAAATGCTGTGTCATTACACGGAAGATTCGGTAAAATGATGTGATGAACACATAGACACCTGCTGATGAGTCTGCATGCAAAACAGAATAACCCCCATTTCCTTTCCATCATTTTAATAGTACTTGGTAGACAGTGCTTTAGAATAACACCAAAATATGCAGCCTCTTATGTATCTAAATATACAGTTTCATTATATAACTAACCACAGTAACATATATAGATACTTTATAAATATAGATCCTTATGCACACTGTAGCATTACTCATACTCCTCTTTTATTCTGGCTGCTACCTTTTTGGTTTCCCTTGTTTTGCAGCGTGCTGGAAGCAACATTACACAGGTTTATTTTTAGCAGCTGGACTTGGTTAGAAACGTCAGCGCTGTATTGTTCCGCCTGCAAAGGAGCAACTGTTATTCATTATATATATACATATATATATGCTTGAGAGGTCTGTAAACAAACTGGCTTCACATGAGTGTACTTGTCATTTGATGCACCACTAGTTTTGACCAATGCCACATAAACATACCAGCCTGTCTCTTGGCCAGAAACACTGGGCCAGTGGCTGCACTCCAGGTCGCTGTGCAAAATGCCACTGCTGCTCTCTGACAGGGAGGAGGCTTCTTCTCATATTGATAAACAGTTGTATGGTGTGTTTGCATCTTGTAATATATGTGGACATTTTCATATCATACTATCTGCAGTATACTTAAAAACTATTTGTTTGTTTTTTATTGACCCTAAGAAACCAAATATTTCCATGTGATTGCAGCCAGTCAGCACAAATGTCCAGACATAACCTGGGCTCAGCAGGTTCACCATCTGATGTCAGAGAGTTGTGGCTTGGGCAACAGCTCCAGCTGCGACATGACCTATATTTAGTTTAGGTTTTTTTTCATTTAGTTTTGACCAATCATGTTGTAATGTTGTATTCTGTGAAGAAGGCCAAAGGGATCACATTGTACATTTTCTGTTTCATTTTAAATCATCAATCAAGTCAGGTTGTTGTTTTATGTCCTGTGTTGCACATTCATCATTCAAATTCCATAACAACCCTACATGGGGGAGGGGGGCGGGGAGTCTAGAACCACTATCCCCAGGAAGACCTCATTAGTCCAGGTCTGTCCTGAGCTCAGGACACACAGTTGTGATAGGAGGATAAATATAGAAGATAAAAGACAGAGGACTGCAGATCACTGTCTCATAGATATTTGCACCTGGAACGCACAGTCCAGTGCCGATTGCTTTGCCCAGCCCGTTATGAAAGTCTGTCTTATCTCTGCTGTTGTTATAAGGCCATGGTGGACAAATGTCTTTGTCTGTTTATTTTCGGCACTTGCTTTCTAAATTAGGAGCTGATTGTACCAGCAGCTGTGATCTAAGCAATGTGATCTGTTCAAAAGGGGGGACATGACACACCGGTTGGCGGATATGTTCTCTTGGGTTTCTCCCTCTGTCTCTCTCACATACACACAGACAGACACATGTACATGAACAGTGGGTGCAGAAAAGTCCGTTTTGTGGGGAAAAAAAAGCATCAGACAATTAAAGGCAACAAGTTAATTTAATTTTTTGAATGTTGTTTTTTCAGAGGAAGATTTCACCTCCGTCCTCAGAGACAGATCTCACATTGACGAGACGCTGCGACTTGCAACTGAAGAAAAGTCAAGAGACTATGCAGGTCAGGATCAGCATGTCAATCTGCATTTAACACTTTCATTGCAGTTTTATTCCCCTGTGCCTCATACTTTCGCTGATATAAACATGCATTCTTATGCAACAGCGGCTTTGGAGAGGTTGCGGAAGATCTACCACACGTCCATCAAACCCATGGAGCAGGCCTACAAGTACAATGAGCTGAGGCAACACGAGATCTCAGGTATCACACATGGGATTTGGCTGCGTCTGCTTGGTTCTTCTATGTTTGGGCTGCTTTCATGAATGTACTGTTGACTTGTTCGCGCAGACACGTCACTGTCACATCATAAGTACATACAAAGGAGTACTGTCTTCTCTTAGAGCTTCTTTGGTGGTTTATTTTTGTTTTTTTGTTTTTTAGCAGACTGTTTCCTGTGATATATATATATATATATATATATATGATATTTGTATGTTGAGAAAAAATTCCTTTATTTATTATTTGCACACTGAAGAGGATGAAAAAGTAAATAAAACCCCTTAGTTTAAAGCACAATTGAATTAGTTGTGAAAATATGACAAACATATGACAATTGTTGGCCAAAAAAATGTTTAAAAAAAGTTTTATTTCTAAATCACTCCATTAATGTTTCCCAAAGAGAAAATATTTCTTCCCCTTTTCTTCTATTCCTAATATTTTTTTTAAATCTCTGTCCCTATTTGATTGCACTATAAGCCCAACAACACAACAAACCGAACCCCTCTTACTGCACTGAAATAAAGCTCGCCCCCTTGTGGCCTGTCCAGCCCAGCATGCATGCAGACTTGATTACAATGTGTTGGAAAAGAACCATTAAAAAAAGAAATCACACATGCAGACCTCTCTCACAGACATGTGTGACACAGTATGTTAAACATAGCACTAGTGGAGATCTCTCACCTGTTCTTTCACACTGTTATACTGCCCCGCCCCTGTTGCTTGTAGAAAGCCCCCCCTCCCCTCACCCACACTGAGCTCTCCTCACTCTCATCCAAATCCTGTTGCCTTCACTTCTCTGTGGTCCACCCTCCCTCTTCTGTCCCTGCCCCCCCCCCCCCATACCCTCATCTAACAGCCTACCCTGGACGAAGCCTGGGTGATTCAGCCACAGGTGGGTGTGGGCAGGGGCTTACTTGTGCATGGCACTGCCTGAAGTGCTCGGCCCCTTCCGCTCCCCCCCCTCCCCCCTTCATTTGTCCTCATGCGTTTGTAAGTCATACCTATACGGTTACTGCACAGCTTTCTGTGGGTCAGACGTTCCCAGCATGTTTCCCTTGGGGTGACACAATTTCCCATTGGGGGGTGGGAGGGTGAAGGGGATGGGGGGGTCCACAGATCTATTTCAAAATCTAAACAAAGCTCGAAAATGTACTTCTAAAGAATGAAAAGGGAAGAAATGTAATCTGAAAAACTGTGGCGGAAAACCTACGTTGTTTTTTGTTTTGTTTTTCATCCTGGCATTGTATAGCAAGCTCAGCATTATTAGAGACCAAATTAGGTTGTATATTTAGGGTGTAAACTGTAAAATATGGAGGGGGTTGCATGTGCAGTTCTGGCTTTAGCAAAGGCGGGGGGAGGGGGGCAGTGGTGGGAGAGGGTGGTGAGTGTTCAGCTCGGAGTGAAATGACTTTCTGTCACTTTGTTCTCTGTTTAAAATCAATACATTTTATTTCCTTCAGCTGTAATAGAAGGTTCGGCTATAAGTTTGGCTGTAATAGAACTTTTTCTTTTTCCACCCCAACACCATGCCCCCCCCCACAGACCACATAAACACAACATGATTGCTTTGTAGTGTTGCTGAAATATGGCCGTTTTTTTAAATTCATGCTATTAAACAAGCCTGACAGCTTCATTGTCTTTCTTTGCTAATGTTTTTAATTTCTTTTGTAGTCTAAAAATAGATCCTGTGTTTTCTGGATTAAGAGTGGAATTGCTACTCTGCTGTCTCTTGCTGTTTCTCAGAACTGAAGTGTAGTTCATCCCAAAAACTATCAAAGCCTAAATTTTGGGTTGGATTCTTTTTACTTTTGTTTTTAAACAGTTTCCTCATTAGACGCACAAGGAAATGCACACTGAAAAATTAAGAGTCAAGAGATTAACAAATTAAAATCTCAGCATTATTTGTCATCGTAAAATTTGGGATGAATTTTAAAAGTTCTTTCTCAACATTAAACCGTCCAGTTGAAGTTTTAACCACAGTTGGGGGTTTTTTCTCTTTGTTTCACAGATGGAGAGATTACATCCAAACCCATGGTGCTCTTCCTGGGACCCTGGAGTGTTGGGAAGTCCTCCATGATCAATTACCTCCTGGGCTTGAGCGATAGCCCCTATCAGCTCTACACAGGTATTTTACAATACAATATTCTATTCATACGCTATAACCCAATAAAACCACAGAACTATTAGCGTTAGCTGCTTATCTGTGGTATGGGGTTGAGTGTTTAAGTGCACAGATGTCCCAGTGGTTGGTGTTTTGTTAGATTTAACCAACACCATCTTATATAACAGAGATTTCCGTCTGAATTTGGGATAGATTTTGTTCCATTCCCGTTCGATTCTTCTTCCAGCTTATATTTCCCTCTGTGTCTTACCTTCATCTGTTTTTTAGGAGCTGAACCTACTACCTCCGAGTTCACCGTTATTATGCATGGGGACAAGATCCGCTCCGTTGAGGGTATCGTTATGGCTGCCGACAGCTCTCGCTCTTTCTCACCCCTGGAGAAGTTTGGCCAGAATTTCCTGGAAAAGCTGATTGGTATTGAGATGCCCCACAAGCTGCTGGAACGTGTGACTTTTGTGGACACGCCGGGAATCATCGAGAACCGCAAGCAGCAGGAAAGAGGTGAAGCAGGATCTTTGACCATCAATTTGTAGTTGTTCCAGTGACAACTCAAATACTGAGGCAGACTGGAATAAGTCGGTATTTAATGATAACAGTTGCTTATTTCTGTCCCTCTCACCAGGCTATCCTTTTAATGATGTTTGCCAGTGGTTCATTGACCGCGCTGATCTGATCTTTGTGGTGTTTGACCCCACCAAGCTGGACGTCGGCCTGGAGCTGGAGATGCTCTTCCGTCAGTTGAAGGGTCGCGAGTCCCAGATCCGCATCATTCTAAACAAGGCTGACAACCTGGTCACCCAGGACTTGATGAGAGTCTATGGAGCTCTCTTTTGGAGCTTGGCCCCACTCATCAACGTGACTGAACCACCCCGTGTCTATGTCAGCTCCTTCTGGCCGTACGAGTATGCACCCGACACCAGTCGTGATCTCTTCAAGCGGGAGGAAATCTCCCTCCTGGAGGATTTGAACCAGGTGATCGAAAACCGCATGGAGAACAAGATTGCCTTCATCCGCCAGCATGGCATCCGTGTGCGCATCCACGGCCTGCTGGTGGACCGCTATGTCCAGACCTTTAAAGAGAAGATGAGCTTCTTCAGTGACCCTGAACTGGTCTTCAAGGAGATTGTGGACGACCCGGACAAGTTCTACATTTTCAAATCTATTCTAGCGAAGACCAACGTCAGCAAGTTTGACCTGCCCAACCGCGACGCTTACCGTGACTTCTTCGGCATCAACCCGATCACCAACTTCAAACCCTTGTCGGCTCAGTGCTCCTACATAGGAGGCTGTCTGCTGGATAAGATTGAGAAGGCAATCACAAATGAGCTGCCGGCTCTTCTTAGCAGCATCAACTCTGGCAAACAGCCTGGCCTGTCCTCCTGCGAGGCAACAGGCTGTGGCGAGAAGCCCAAAAATCGCTATCGAAAGAACTGAGGGACACAACACAACAACAACAAATTAAAAACTTGAGTCGGGGAAGTCTGGAAAAGGAGGAGGCGAAGAGAAGAGGTCTGCTGGAGGCCAGCCCTGCTTATATCAGAATGCCTGTATTGTTAAGGAGACAGAGGAGAGGGTATTAGTGTTTGTTTGTTTTTTCCTCAGGAGAATATGGGAAGGTGCATTAAGGACCTATAGGGACAAGGCAGATAGTGGGATAGAGTGATGGTTTGATAAGGCAGCTTAAGGATGTGAGTGCTGACGAAATGAGAAGACGTACCAATCACGGTTTTGTTAAAACGACGACCCCTCCTCTCTCCCTTACACAATCACAGTGGACTGTCTCGGATTTCGGCGGTTGAGGAAGTAGCGATGTGAAGAAGAACCAAAAAATGGAAAAAAAAAATATTATAAGATCAAATAAAAATGGAAAATCCTGAGTCGACTAAAACGTCGATATACCAGCTCCCTTGTGTGTGAATAAAACAGGCAATGTGGAAATGAGTTGCAAATTTATCCTGTACAATCTTAAGAATTACATTGCAGAGGGTCAATTCCATAAGCTTCACAAGTTGTTTTTGAAGTGGCCTCCTTCGGGTGCTAAAGGAAGCCTTTGTGTTTGGGTGGTCATCCAGACTTTAATAGATTAACATTAACGTTGAATGTTCGACATCAAGATGCATGTATTTCCTCATAAGAGAAAATAAATAATAATAGGGATTCCTCATGATGCTGACACCTTAACCTGCCCAACAATAAATGGAGCCTCTTTTTCTTAGTCTAATTTGCTCATTAATCTTGGTTGTTGACAACCAGCGAAAGAGCACTGTGATGGAAGCAGAGGTCAGGGTTCAAGGGTCTTCAGAGCGGGATGAATGTTTTCACTACTTAACTCTTATTACTACCTTTGCCAGTCTTTTGCAAATCATAATTCAATTATGACTTTTTTTCTTTGAAGATAAGCTTCCCAGCTATTTTAGCTGAATGACCATAAAAATGACACATGAGGATGTGTTGGATATATTTAAATAGCCGTCTTTATCCATGTGTTCTGCCACTTCTTTTCCAGGTCGGAAAAATATTTATTGACTTTTGTGTGTAAACTTTCCAAGTGGGCAGTGAAGTAAGCTGTGTCTGTGCACTGAACAATGCTGCTGCAAAATCTGACTCACTCCATGATTGTGAAAGTGGATCTCTGTGCTGATGGATTTCGTAGATGAAAAGGGGGACTTCAGGTAAGAGAAAGGAGAAGGTGAAGTGGAGGACTCATGCGTTGACCCCTGACCTCTGAGTAAAGAAGGAAGCCCAAAATACTAACCCTCTGCACCTGGACGTGATACATACAGTATGAATGGCTGCCACTGACTGTGTCATGGCTAAAGTTGCTTAAAATAGTTTGACATTTTGGGAAAGGCTCTTATTTAAGGCACGGTCCATTTCTGGAGTGGAGGCTTTACCATGCGGTTGCTAGGCAACCTTGTGTGACTCCTCTGGAACCTTTAGATGTGCTGCTAGGTGGACTTTGTTACCTTTTATAGACAAGTGCCCAGGGGCGCCGCTAGGAATTTGCCAGAAATTTTGGGCACCATGACAAAAAATCAAATTGGCCCCCGCTGCACAGAGTATATATTCTCTCCTATTTTTTTGAGCCCCTGTCACTCAGGGGCCCCTGGAATTGTCCTAACTTTTCCCCCCTATATGACCCCCCCTGCTCGTGCCCAACTGGTTTCAGTTATGCTAAACTACGTCAACCACCCACTACATATTTAGAGAATACTACAAATACAAAAGTGTATCAATCTCCCAATAGCCAAACATGGAGACCGAGTATGTAGTGAAAACTGCAACTCCATTAACTCTTAGACAAAATCACCCTCCGTTTTTTCTTAGTCTTCCCTCACTAACCTGAAAATCCTGAGTGTTTTTTTCCAACTCGAGTCTGAAGCACAATGGAAAGGAAAAGCAAACAAACCTCATTGAAAATCACATTGGCTTAATTCCCTCTGTTTCTCCGAGTGTGTGTGCGTTCCACGGGATGTTTATGTTTACACTGCAGATCTAGATCATGCCCACTAGAGAGTGCTGTGCAAAAGTTTAAAAAGTTATCCAGACCACTAACAACACTCCTGGTAGCAACAGTCTGTAGTGGAGTGGTAGCTTGGGCTAAAGGCTTAGTGTGGTTGTGCTTTTGGTATATTTCAGTATCTTAATTTACCTGTGAATTAGATCCGGAGTGGATATGTGTCCCTTTAAAGTGGTTGTTTCACTTTTTTTTTTGTTTTGGTATGAAATTTTAATTCTTTTTGGCCCATTTTTTTCTGAAGCTTGATCATTAAGAATAAAAGATTTGTGACGGACAAGGGAGCGAAACTTTGTGATTATTGAGAAACAACTACATTCCACTTGTTTACATGTATATCTCTCCTTACATTATAATTATTATAAACTATTTTCTACCTGTTTAACATTTATTAGAATCGAAACACCCTAATGGTCAAATCTCTGACTTTGGGGTTTAAAAGAAAGGTTTAATTCTGTTGCTGCATTGCACCAACACTTTGTCGTGACTGGAAGCAGGGAGGGGTGTGTGTGTGTGTGTGTGTGTTTGAGATTGGCCGTAGTTTTGATAGTTGTGCAGACTATACATTTCATCTGTGTTTCTTGGTGTATTTGCATTCCTTCTTATTCCTTATTTCATAGAGAAAATAAGAGTAACTTGCAGATGGAAAATACAAGTTTGTCAGAAGTTTAATTTTATATGTGCTGATATCAAAGCATGTGGTTCAGCAGCCTTAAAGTGTTGCACTGCTGAGCAAACAAGTTTTATTGCAAAGATTACTGTACCCAAAAGTCATCACTGTATCTGGAAACCACACACCTCTGATAAAGGTTGTGTTTTTGTCTGCTGTTGTTGGTCAGTTGGAAGAGAGTGTGCACAGTGCCACTCTTTGCCCAGTGTTCCAATGTTTCTCTTTACATGTCTTGCCTGTCTGTCCCGGTGCAGAGCTTTACACCTTTTCATCATAAAACAGACATTTTATTCAAACTGTGGAAGGTTCGCTGGTGCCAAAAGACCTGAAGGCGCGTGCGCTCGTCGCGGTCAAAAACAACGTCCCCACCCTTCCCTGAAATAAGCCTACGTGCTGCTCGCTACCTACAGTCCTTTATTTTGGTCCAAGTGTGTGCGTACCCCCCCCCCCAAACTAGTCTACACACACACACACACACACACACACTAGTCTACAAACACACACACTAGTCTACACACACACACACACACACACACACACACACACACACACTAGTCTACACTCCTCTCTGCTTCCCAAACACAGACAGCAGCATCAAGTAAAAGGTTACCACCAAATCGGAAGCACAACTTTTGTTTTTCAAAATAAACAATCTTATAAAGCGTCCGTCGCGTCGGTTTTTGCTTCAGGCTCAATTTATGGACCATTTAAGGGCAAATAAATAGAAACAATAGAAAACCTAAATACCATTATGTTAGAGGCATCTGCCTTATTATAAGCTTCCTACAATCTGTTTTTTTCTTAATTTAATGAATCTGAATTAATGTGTACAGAATGTTTTTGCTGGATTTCGGATTAATGTGTGTAATTATGATACATTATTTAATATTTAACACTTTTCAAATGATGCATAGTACGATGCTTCTACAACTCAACAATGTAGTCAACAAAGTAGAGTAGCCGGGAAAAATTCGAAAATGACACGAGGAATTTATATACGTGTGTGTGTGTGTGCGCGCGCACGTGTGTGTGTGTGTACAGAATAATGATGCTGTAACTGTGCCCTGAAAGGGTGTGTTTAGGTAGTGTGCGTGTGTCATTACGCAAAGTGGATGCCAGGTTTTATTTTGAAAGAAAATGACGGAAATCACTTAAAATGTATTCTCGCGTACTTCACACAAACACACACACACACACACACACACACGCACGCACGCACGCGCCTCTCGCTGGCGGACCCCTGTCAGCGCGCAGAAGATGGTGGCGGCTGCGGTCACTGTGCTGCCCACAGCGCCTGGATAGCGGCGCGCGCTGGCGCTGTTTCCCGCTGGCGTCGTGTCCGCACGGCGGCTGATCAGACAGCTGAGACGAGACGACCCATCTCCCCGCGGACTGGAGGGGAGGAGGAGGAGAGGCTGGACAATGGAGCGACCATAATCCATCACACTTGTCGCGGGTTAAAGGGCAGTTCCGCGGAGGTGTGAGAACATATTCTCCTGCGCGTCACGTGTAATTTAATTAAATTGGCTGGATCAAGGTGGCAGGGCGCGCGCTGCCCCGTGGGATTGTGTTTTGTGTGTGTGTGTGTGTGAGGGGGGTGGGGGGGGCGTGGACCATTTAATTAGCTCGACTCTCTGTGGGCTTTCGTCATCTGCCACTGGGAGGTGGACCGAGCTGCACTGGGCAAACTTTCCTCCACGCAGAGGGAGGGACTGGACCAGAGACCTCACCTCACCTCGGAGTAGCGAGTCTACAGCTGTGTTGAAGTTTCCACCCGGCTCTCCCACTGGCACGGACCTTATCATGTCGTGGTGCGAGAAGCTGCGGACCACCTGGTTATCCCCCGGAGGCGCACTGTGACGCTGGATCATCTGGATACCAGAGCGACACCGCGCCGACACTGACTGGTGCATTACCCCGGAGGAAGGAGCGTGTTTACCCGGGAGCAGCGTTATAAGTCCGTACAGTGTGGTGCGGTTTTGCGCACCGCGTCATTACGCGCTTCCTCCCGCAGCCCTCCTCCACATGACCATCCGTGTGTGTGCGTTTGGAGACGCGGCGGCGGAGGCGGAGGCTCCGCAGGGTAAAGCCAGGAAAGGACGGGGCTGCGTCCACCGGGACTGCTGCGATTAGGCCCTGCAGCTGGGAGCACGTGGACAGGTTCTGCTCGCCCTTATCTCCACTTCTACCTGCGCCTTAAAATGGAAAGTTGACTTTTTGTTAAAATCGTCACGTCAAACTGCAGATTGACGTCTCGTCTGTTGTTCACTGCAGGAGATTTATTTAGCATGTGTTGGAGTTATATTTACATTTAATCATTTTAAAAAAGGCAGTCTGTCCATCTGAAGATCTCAGCTCCTCAAGAACCCGTTTATTGATTTTCATTTTTTCTAGTTTTCTCTACTTGCCTCTGTAAACAGGGTGTTTTGTCAATCATCAGTTTGCACAAGCAGTTTCCAATGAGTGTGACAGTGACAGTGTGCAGGCAGCTTAGTGGACTTGGACTGGACCAGAGCAGGCAGCCAGTGAACCTTGCAGTCTCAAGTGCGTCTAAACAGACGGGGACGTAGAGGAATGCAGGGACTGACGTCAAGACTGGCAATAATGAACTAGTGAAAGTCTCTGGCTACTAACTGAGGGGAGTCTTCTCTGAAAAGGCTTTTGTTTTTGCTCTCAAGTTTTACTTTTGCGATTTAATAGCCGCTGCTCCTAGTTATTATACACTGGTCCCAACCTTGGCCTCCGCCCTGTTTTTTTCCTTCAACATCAAAACCCTCCGCAGCGCTTTTCCGTTTTGAATAGGTCGAAAAGGCGACATGGCGTCACCCCAACATCAACAACTCCTGCCTCACCACACCGAAGTGAGCTGTGACTCAAGTGGAGACGGAGGCGTCTCGGTACGGATCGGCAGCAGTGTCAAACTCAAGCACGGAGGCGGGCCGCTCGCTTCAATCGGGGGAGGCTTCGCCGGGGGATCCAAGCGCTGCAAGTACAGCATCTCCTCGAGCTGCAGCTCCGGGGAGTCGGGGATCAGGAAGCCAACAGTCAGGAGCCTCCGCGCGCAGAAGAGGATGCCTCAGCTGTTTGAGAGGTCTGCAGGTCATTTCTGGGACCCGAAGTTTGACTCCTCGATTCTGGAGGAGGCCTGTAGAGAGCGGTGTTTCCCGCAGACCCAGCGGCGCTTCCGCTACGTGCTCTTTTACCTGATTGCCGCGGGCTGCCTCTGGGGACTGTACTTTGCTGCCAACCCTTCCCGCTGCGATCGGACTGCCTTTCTCGTGCCCACTGCATCTTTCCTCCTTTTCTGCCTCCTCCTCTTCCTCTTAACTTTCACCAAGCTCTACGCACGCAGCTACAATCAAGCATCTCTGCTGCTCATCGGTGTGACCTTCATCCTCACCCTGGCCCCGCAGATCCAAACGTTAGGCTTCAGAGACCCAGAGGCCCCCACACCTGCACTCGATGTGGAAGAACTCAGTGGCATGGGGGCTTCGTACAACCTGTCCTATGACAGGCTTGTAGGAGGTGGCACCTTGTCTCCCTGCCTTTCTCCTGTAGGCACCTTCTCCCTCTGCATTGAGGTTCTTTTGCTATTGTACAGTGTTCTCCACGTTCGCCTCTACGCCTCTGTCGTGCTCGGGTTTTTCTACTCTGTCGTTTTTGAAAGTTTGGGGTGGCTGCACCTTAGCCGGGCAGGAGGGCACTGGAGTCTAGAATCTCAGTCAGACTGGGATACTCTAAGTTGGCTGGGCCCAGCCAAAGCCTTGCTCCACCTCTGCGCCCACGCCATCGGCATCCACCTGTTCACCATGTCTGAGGTGCGGTCACGCAGCACCTTCCTCAAGGTGGGACAAGCTATAATGCATGGCAAAGATCTGGAGGTGGAGAAGGCCTTGAAGGAGAGAATGATCCACTCTGTCATGCCCAGGATCGTGGCGGATGAACTGATGAAGCAGGGTGATGAGGAGCTAGGCGATAGCTCAGTTAAACGATACTCCACCAGCGGCGCAGCAGCTGTCATCTCCAGTCCTAAAAACATTAAACGCAAGAAAACCTCCATTCCTCGGGGCCAAATCATCTTCAGACCTTTCAACATGAAACGGATGGAGCCGGTCAGCATCCTCTTTGCAGACATTGTGGGCTTCACCAAGATGTCTGCCAACAAATCTGCTCACGCTCTGGTGGGGCTTCTGAACGACCTGTTTGGACGTTTTGATAGACTTTGTGAACTCACTGGCTGTGAGAAGATAAGTACCCTTGGCGACTGTTACTACTGTGTGGCTGGTTGTCCAGAACCAAGAGCGGACCACGCCTATTGCTGCGTGGAGATGGGCCTGGGCATGATCCAAGCCATCGAACAGTTTTGCCAGGAAAAGAGGGAGATGGTGAACATGAGGGTGGGCGTCCACACCGGCACCGTGCTGTGCGGTATCCTGGGCATGAAGCGCTTTAAGTTTGACGTCTGGTCAAATGACGTCAACCTGGCCAATCTGATGGAGCAACTGGGAGTGGCTGGGAAGGTCCATGTATCACAGGCCACCGCCAACTTCCTGGATGACCGCTACCGGCATGAAGATGGGCAGGTCACCGAGAGGATAGGGAGCGTGGTGGCTGAACAGCTTAAAGGTTAGTATTTATTTATTTATGACGTTTCAGTGCTCGAGAAGGGGAACATTTCTCTGTGTAATTCTTAACAAGAGTAATATAACGCCAAGGTCACACAACTGCAACAATGACACTTACTTTATGTCTTGTAATGCTTCACTGCAACCCGAGAGGAACTGACGACTAATGCCATTGTATCAGCAGCTTACTCCCCGGTGGATCAAAACATGGCGAACATTTGCATCGCCAAGGTCAGCGCAGGGTTTTTAGCATCATGTGTTGCTCGCAGCACAGATGGGCTGTGGCGTTTATGATGGGACTTTATTACAGACAGACGCCATCATCCCTCTCGTCCCCCCCCCGACCATTCTCTTTTTTTCTGTTGTTGTTGAATTTCATTGCCTTCCAGACGTCCTCAGTGTGTCTTCTTCTCTTAAAGCGCAGGGGCCGCTTTACAACTTAATGCAACTTCCCCTGACAGCGATATGCCTGTAGCTTCATATGAACCTCCTCGTTTTCCTTAACCCGCACAACTGCTGCTTCTGTTTAAACACAACACTCCGATTTAATCTGTTAATCTGCTTTTACGAAATGCACTAAGTGTTGGCTGAATGTCCCTTTTTATAATTTAAGGCCTGTTGACCCATTATCTCCTGAAGTGAAGTGACAGAGTCTAACTAAGGAATTGCAGATGTTGTACATCCGCCCCTTTGAATTAACATCCCAGGTTTATTTTTGCTTCACTGGACGCTGAGTGTGTCTCCTTCCAGGCTGCGTAGCTGATTTTGCACAGTGTATTCTAGGTATTGATTAGTGTGGACTGGATATTTGCACAATTGAAGTGTACACAAAAAAACGTGACGATTTCACGGTGTGTTTTTTTTAATGAGTTGTAGATTGAAATCGGTGCTTTGACGAGTCAAGGGCCAAGATCTGGGAATGAGTGCATTTGTTTGCCAGCCAATAGGCCGTGATTTATGGGCCTGCAGTCTCCTCTCATCTCTTAGATTAATGAGTGACTGCCGTTCTCGCTCGTGCTCCATTTTTTTTATGTCACGAGGATAAATGTGTTACTTACAGGGTTATCACCCCTCCTCCTTTTTCTCGACATTTTTCCCCCCACTCTTTTCCATCACGCATTCACCCCATTCTTGGAAGATTTATCCTCTCCCAGTAGATTTGCTGGGCCAGCGAGAGAGCTGGCTGTCAGGAGAGAGTTGTCCTCCGGTGCTGTGAAATTTCCTCCACTGTCTCGCTCATTAACACAACGCTCCGATTTAATCTGTTAATCTGCTTTTACGAAATGCACTAAGTGTTGGCTGAATTTCCCTTTTCATAATTTAAGGCCTGTTGACCCATTATCTCCTGAAGTGAAGTGACAGAGTCTGACTAAGGAATTGCAGATGTTGCACATCCGCCCCTTTGAATTAACATCCCAGGTTTATTTTTGCTTCACTGGACGCTGAGTGTGTCTCCTTCCAGGCTGCACAGCTGATTTTGCACAGTGTATTCTAGGTATTGATTAGTGTGGACTGGATATTTGCACAATTGAAGTGTACACAAAAAAACGTGGCGATTTCACAGTGTGTGTTTTTTTTTTTTAATGAGTTGTAGATTGAAATCAGTGCTTTGATGAGTCAAGGGCCAAGATCTGGGAATGAGTGCATTTGTTTACCAGCCAATAGGCCGTGATTTATGGGCCTGCAGTCTCCTCTCATCTCTTAGATTAATGAGTGACTGCCGTTCTCGCTCGTGCTCCATTTTTTTTATGTCACGAGGATAAATGTGTTACTTACAGGGTTATCACCCCTCCTCCTTTTTCTCGACATTTTTCCCCCCACTCTTTTCCATCACGCATTCACCCCATTCTTGGAAGATTTATCCTCTCCCAGTAGATTTGCTGGGCCAGCGAGAGAGCTGGCTGTCAGGAGAGAGTTGTCCTCCGGTGCTGTGAAATTTCCTCCACTGTCTCGCTCAGTGTGTATAAATGACTGATGTGGCAGTACAGTTGGGCGCGGATCCCTCCTTTTGCTCGGCTCGGACGTAAATTGCTTCAACTTGTACACTCAGCTCTTTTAGGAGTCCTTTAGGAGCTGGCATTATGTTTGACTTTCCCACAAAAAATTATTGGCTTGTGAGTGTTTTTTTTTTTTGAACAGTTCCACTGTCATTCCAGACTAAGTCTATAATATAATAATAAGTTTTTGTCTCATAATGTATAATGCATATATATAATGCATTTGTTTGACAGTTTACATGTTCTTATCCACGGAATCTGTCATAATTAGTCAAACAACATAAATGAATATTGTTTCGGGTGACTCATTGAGCATTACTCAGCTCTATCCTCCGACACTAAATGCAAATAAATGATTAATGGAAGTCAGTAATAGTCAGTAATGGAATATGATTGGCAGAGTAATGAAGTAAAGAACAAATGGTTCGTTACAGCCTCATTTTAAACCACAACACAACACATTTCACTGGAAGGACATAGTGAGCTGTTACTTCTCTCTCTTCTGAGAACAGTGTCTTTTTTTGATTACTGGAAATAGATGCTATGTTTGGTCCTGTTTGCCTGGGAAGCAGCTCTCAACGTGCTTCCTCTCTGCTTAATACGGATGGATGGCACCGGCACCGGCACGATGTTATCCCTCTATCAGTGTGCCGCTATAATGTTTACTAATAACAGAATCATCACTGACGGTCAGAGGTGGTTCTTCTCCATTTCAAGCAACTGTTGTTTCCAGCGAAATTGACTTGTTCATTGGCTGATGTTGAGTTGCGTTATTGTGAGTTGACTGGTGACGTAACTCTAGTTGAATGAATAAAACATAAAGTAAAGTAAACAAACGGCCACTTTCTACTCTTTACGTGCAGGTTTCTTAGTAACCAGCTGCTTCGGTGTAATGCATGTACTCAGATTGAGTTGAAATTGTAGTAGTATGACCTTTTCTAACTTTATCTGCCCAGTGAAGCTGTGCTGGGCAGCTCCGTACAGTACATCCCTTCTTGTCCTGCTCTCTCCTCTCTTTAGCCTGGGAAATTTCTAATTAAGCAAGACTCAGTGATCTCCCCGGCTAAAGGGATTAACGCTGATAATCCTCCATCATCATATCTTCCCACATTGGCCTGGCGTTCGTCCTGACCCGCAGAACACACCGGCCGATTGGCAGCCGGCCGTTTATCTCGGCAAAAATCATTGATTGTCTATAATGAGGCTGTCATTCCCGTGTTTATTTATGATGACGCACAAAGAGGGATTTACACGTCGATATCAAAGAGAAGGGTTGTGGCAGCTATGAAACGGGAGATCGTTTGTATTCTGGCCCATTATCTTAATTTGTCAGAATCCCTTGTTCACTTTTAAGCCCTCAGACCAGTAAGTGATTAGCTGGATGGGGATTGATTTGAGCACAGAGCAGAAGCTACCTGCAGATGAATGCTCTGTGTCCTCCATTACTCCATGCTCTGCACAACATATCAGTTATTGGGGGGAGCCATATGTCCTCTTGGGAGACTTGCACACACACATTCGCTTTCACACAGCCCTTCCCTTGTACATGTGAATGTTGTTCCGTAGGGACGCACGTCAGTCAGCAGAGTGAACAGTATTTGCCTGAGGCTCAGTGGAAAATGACTGAAAATGGCTCCTGCCTGTGACCTTGACCGCGATAAATTAGGCAGGATTTGAGGTCACCCCTTAAGACGCGGGGATAGAGAGATGCAGGCGAAGAGGAAGTGGAGAAGGAAAGAAGAGGAAGTGCAGTTAACGTTGGACTAGTTCTTCCATTTATACTTATGGCACAGAGGACTGTGGTGCTCCATGTAACTGGACCTCTAGTGTGAACCACAGGCAGAGAAAAGACGGCTGTACACTCTTAAGCCTCTGGATTTCTCACCTATGTACTATGTGTGTGTGTGTGTGTGTGCGCACACTGCTGCACTTGACAAAAAGTAAAAAAAAGAGTTTGGCTTTTTCACCCTAATATACACACAGCTGTCTTCTCGCCCTGCCAGCAGTCAAATACCTGGCATAATTCTTGTCTAGACTCTCGAGTCCAAATCAGTATGCACACGCGTCGTTCAGCCCCACTGCAGAAAGACAGGAGAGGTCGATGGTGTTTTGGAACGCTCTGAGCGGAGTGGCTTATTGGAAGTCCGGGGTAACGAGGTTCAGGCGGAGATGTGAGGGTGGTTTATAAAAACGGTGTTAAATAGAGCCTGGGATCATTATTACTCGGCTTCCTGCATCTTATAGTGGCCCTCTCTGCTAAAGTCAGGGACCGGGGGGGCGCCACTCGTCGCAGAGTGGTGTATGCATTGTGGTGACCAAGCCGTGCCCAGAGTACCATGGCTCTGCGTGGTCGATTACTGCTGTGCTGAGAGAGCGATGGTGTAATACATAGACAAACAGCGAGGCACAGCGTGGCTCTGCAGCCTGCAGCGTCACAGTCGCACCGTTTACCATCTTTGGCCTTATCGCACTGAGAAGGTGGGCAGAGCTTCATCATCCGCTGTCATGCTCTGCAAGTCCTGGGCCATTGTGGCAAGGGTACTGAAAGCCTGCAGTGTGGTGATTTTGTAGTTGCAGTCATTTGGGCTCTCTGCTGCGTTACTGTCTTACTCAGCAGGATTGTGTGCGACCTGTGTCTGTGCAGCAAAGCTATTGCTTGCATCCATATAGGATCTGCACTCAGGGATGGAGTGAGTTTCTGAATGAACTACAAAAAGTAACAGTGACAATGCACCACTTAAATGTCGAGCTGATCTTCATGGAGAGTTCGCTCTGAACACCCTTGTGTCCTGTTGTCCACTTAGTGTTGACAAGTGTCAGGGGACCCCGCAGACCTCTCCACCCTCCTATAGGGGACAGCTGTCCTGTCGGGTCAGAGCTGAAGTGTTCCTCGTCAGTCTAGTCAGACAGAGATAACCGAGGGCCAGGATCATGAGTGGCTGATATCAATGCCACCACTGTGTGTCTGGTGAGGAGCTGACATGAGTGAGCCTTGCACAACAGACCATGTCAGTAGTTGCATTCTTACTGTGAAATGTTTATTTATTATTGTATGTGCAATGTATTATAGATTTAAATACTTATGTTTGTATGGCTGCTAATTCTATGCAGATTTACCTGTGGCGAGTCATGGAATGAGCGAGTCTGAGGAGGCTGTGATGCTAATAGGAAGTACCATCTCTAATTCAGGAAGATGATGGAGGCGTCCCCTGTGTGTACTGGAATTTCTGTTTCCTGGTTGTTGCTCTCAGATATTTCTGTTGATTGATTTTAGCGGAAAAGAAAATTAATTTCCAAAACAATGACACTGAAAACGAATTAACTATTAAAATTACGCACCGAGGGAAAACACAACCTCATTCTGTGGTTTGTAGTATTCTCCCCCAAATAATAATCAGATTAAATAGTGATGACCACACAGTTTTAACCTTTCTTTCCTCAACTGTGTTGTGCGGTGTTGTGGCAGGTGGTTCTCCTAGTGTTTGTGTTTGCATTATTTATCAGCCTGCGGAGCCGAGGAGGCCTGCAGACACAAACACAGCGCAACTGAACTCCTGAATTGCAGTTTCACAGACACAGTTAGCAATAATGCCATCCTGATATGCTTCAGTATCATATCAGCACGCCTCAGTGGAGCCAGTCCATAAAGGCTTCTTCTTGCTGCTCTCTCCTCGATCGTATTCAACAGGCCGATCCGTTATCAAACACTGTGGGAGTTTTCACCCGTGCCACTGTGCTAAGATAACGTGTCTGTATATCTCCCTGCAGTCGTAGCTCACCCTCTTTGCAGACTGAAAAGTCGTAAACACTGAATAGATGCAGTGAACGGAATGCGAGGAAGTGTAATAGAGAATTAAACAGTGAGGGAGACAGTAACACTGATTGATTTGTCTCCTGGGTTTCATCTTCAGGGTTTTTGTTCGCCTCCGCTTGGCTCACAGTTGTAACATCAGTGTCAGCACAACATATGGGAGAGGTTTACCATCTGTTTGTAACACACACACACACACACACACACAATGGCACCAGCCCTGCATCATGGCCCCACCAAGGTTAATTTCCATGGCAATAGCCTATTGAAAGCGGCGAGGGTCAGCTGGAAACTGTTCGACAGAATAACCTGAGCACTGACTGGGAGAAAAGAATTGACCTCATTCAGCTGGAACTCAGGCCGTTCACGTTGTGGTGAGGTGCAGTGGTTCTGCTGTCTCACAGATACAGATTGCGCTCGCTGCGACTCGGAGTGCGAACTTGCGTCTTGGTTCGGTCTCTCTCCCCTGCTGTCGCTCCCTCACTGCACATTTGGTGCTTCATTTACATCTCTCAGACGCCTGGGTGATGAACAGATATCATGAGTCACTCATGCATCCTGAGTGTTTCTCCTTTGTGATCAGGGCTGCAGAAAACGCCTGCACTCTTTCAGACAGACACCCGCCTGTATTGACGTTGACGGATGGAGCTTAGGGTGACACTCGCAATAAGCCTCCCCGCCTACACTCGTACTTACTGACACACTTTCTGCGCTTTACATTGGAGGGCGCCGGATGTGAACGCCCACACCTGCAGCCGCACCCTGTCCATGTTAGTGGGTTGCAGTGGCTCGTTAGTGTGCACAGCAGGAGCCCGTGTGGGATAAATGGCTGTGTGAATTATGAATGAGGGGGAAAATGACGGGGCGCCGATGCACCATGAAGCCTTTCACTGCACAAACTGGCATGTGCACGTCTCTGTGTTATATAACCAGTTCATTAATGCTTTTGTGCATATTCACGTCTGTTATAAATAGAGGACTGTGATGTTTTTATTATTAGCCGCGCAGAGCTGCCAAATCCATTTTTGATGTTCACTATATAAAAGGCCAGTGTTGACTTTCTCCTCTTTGAGGCTAAAGGACCACTCATACAGAAATCCTCTCGTCGCACCCCCCTGTGCTGCTGTGCTCTTCATGGACTCGGCTGTCAAATATGTTTTTTAAAATCCTGCTTTCCCATCTGGCCCTCTATCTATATGCCTGACTTAAACAAGCCATAGTGCTCATGTTTACTGTAAGGAAGGAAGGAAGGAACGTGTCACCCGGTGTTGTGTTGTGGCTCACTGATGTGTTCCTAATAGTTTTTGGAAAACAGCGGCGGCCTGTGCCATAGAGGATTAAATGAATAAAGGAATCAAGTGTTGACTTCACCTCCAGTGCTAATGGGATACATTAATAAGCAAGGTTCAAGTAGTCTTTATATGCATGGTTACTTAACAACAACAACAACAAAAAATCACCACCAGTCTTATGTGGCTTGCAGGTGCTTCTTCTCTCCATAGGCTTCTATGTGGTAACCCTCCTGTCTGTCACCTGCTTCTTCATCCTCGTGCTTTATAGCCCCAGGAATCCCCCACGCTGTCAGCCCTATACGCTATTCCTGACTTACTGCATGTAGTATATGTCAGTGTGCATGTGTGTGTGTGTGTGTGTGTGCATGTGTGCACTAAGCACTCGGCATATTCCCCAGCGAGGTCATTCCACATCCTTTTATCACTTCATCTCCCCTCAATGCCCCATCTGTTTTTTCCTGTTTCTCCACTCTCCATCTTGCTGCCGTCTCATTCTGTAACTGTTGAGTCAGATTGCTGCCTCCGCTGTTTTTTTTGTTGTTGTTTTTTTTTAAATGACACTGTCACCACAGTGCTTGACTGCGAGGTGCAATCGATCTTTCAGTTCCGCTTGCCAGACAACGATGTAAACAAGCAGTGGCATGCACACAACTTCTTCCTCCGTCTCGGGCAGATTATGTGTCCTGGGGTTCCTGTTTGAGAAGTTCTGCTTTGTTTGCTCCTGCTGCATCACTGTGCCTGTTTTAGATCAGGAGTTGTCAGGAAGTGGCACAGTGCTCAGCAGATGATCCAGGACAGGATGCGATCGCTATAAGCTGTAGTGTAAACCAGGTTAGTGATATTAGAGGGAGAAGAGGAGGAGATGAGAGAGGTGGGGCATGAGAGGGAGAGAGATGTTATGTCTGTCTTGGCTGTTTGCTTTGATCACTTCGCCAGAGCCACATCGTCTGTGACTGTTTTATCGATGAAGTATCGCTGCTCAGAGTTGGGGATCGATGCCATCACAGGTGGAGGCAGCTCAGCATGTGATGAAATTGAATTCAGAATCTGTTAGAAGCAAAACTGACGTAGAAAAGATGCTTTTTTTAAAAAAAAAAACTCATGACCAGGAATTAATATTTTATATCATTTTATGTCAAATGCATGTAATAATAAATTTAGCGTTTCTCATATTTCTAAAGGTTTAACGTGCTTCTTTTTTTTTAAATTACAATTTGGAAGAAGATGCTAAAATGTATTGGTTGTGAATATTTACATACAGAAAGGTCAAGAATAAATAGCACAAGTTCAAAAAAATTACAACCTGATACAAGAAAATATTTAGCTTACTAAAAGTTTCCATGAGTCCATAGTGACAAATTGTGTTTGTAATAATATGAAGTGGGTGTCTGCTGCATGGACAGATGTGCTGAATGACACAAGGAGCCATGTGGTCACTTGTGTGTTTAAGATGAAGAGAAGGTGAGGACGTTGGTGGTCCATTCAGGCGAGTGCAGGTGGAGGAAAGAAAGGTGTGACGGAGGAGAGGAGGATGTAAACAGATGGGATGGATAGCGAGCCTGAGGCTTGGGGATGATGTCAGCTGGGCCAGCAAAAAGCACTTTAAGCCTATGTAGTGAAGAGGCAGAACGGATATCGGCTCGGGCACGAAAGAAGAGGGAGGATAGCTGGATTTGAAGTGGCGAGTAAAGGGGAAGGGAGCAGTGTTACAGCGAGCCTGACAAAAAGAAGGGAGAAAATTCCGGCCGCTAAGCGAAGGATGACGGGGGTTTAAAGGTTCTGGAAGGATGTCAGCTGTATCTATTGTTCTGCTGGCAGACCGGAGCAGCCCGGGACTGTCAAGGATGGAGGGATCCGAGGCTCAGAATACAAAACGAGCCCAGAGAGTATGAGGCGGCCTAGTGCAAGTTAAAGACGTTGGAAAGCTGTCAAGTGGTTCTATTGTCAGTTTTGGGGGGAGGAGGGCGGCTTGAAGCCAGGAGAAAAGCCAAATATGGAACGTTTGTTTTGGTGCCGTTTGTTTATCTGGACAGAAAAATGGGAAGGATCCTGGCAGATTTGTTGATTGCAACAGGAAGAGATAAATGGACCTCTGCATGGCTTTATGTGCTTAGGACAGCGCGTTTGTGTGTAAGCAGAGAAGGACTCTGACATAATTCTCATTTTACAGGGTGTTTTTGTCCCAGTGTCCTGAGAAAGCCCAGCTGGCCTGCAAGACCTGCTGGTTCTTTTTAGGAACACAGTCTTATGTGGCTTGTGCAGAGGGGTCACTGTGGGTTATCTGGGGTTTCTGTTTGAAGGTTCAGCTGCAGATGTTGTAAATGTTGTTTGTTGATTAGTCTTATAAAAAATGAAGCAACGTGTTTTTATGGCCATATCCATTGAAATTGCATCTGGAGGAAGACATGTACTGTATCACTGCTGTGGGCCCCAACCTGTTTGCCTTTAAACAAAACACACATGTGACCTGTAGATTTATTTTCCCCATTTTAATTCAGACAGAAAGGAAAACAAAACAAAGAATTCCGCAATTCCGAGTAAAAGGACAATGACACAGTCAATGACACACAGTCTGTAACATAACGATTTCATATTTTGCTCGTTGTACTTGTTTATGTGTTTTGTAAACGACATAATAACGCGCAGGAAATTGCGTGAAATCACCCCCCAGAATGATATTTTGTTGATTAGAGGCCAGAAAACCTCATTTTCTCATAGGTCAAAAATCGAAAAATAACGTGAGGGGTTAGTATGTTGAAAATGCCCCAAAACGGCCAAACTTTAAATGTGGAAATAACGCACCAGAATGGTGGAAAATTGCGTGAAATCACCCCCCAAAATGATATTTTGTTGATTAAAGGCCAGAAAGCCCCATTTTCTCATAGGTCAAAAATCGAAAAATAACGTAAGGGGTTAGTATGTCGAAAATGCCCCAAAACGGCCAAACTTTAAGTGTGAAAATAACGAGCCAGAATGGCAGGAAATAGCGTGAAATCACCCCCCAGCATGATACTTTGTTGATTAGAGGCCAGAAAACCGCATTTTCTCATCGGTCAAAAATTGCAAAAAAAACATGAGGGGTTAGTATGTCGAAAATGCCCCAAAAGGATGACAGGAAATAGTGGGAAATCACCGCCCAGTTATATTTTATAGTATAACAATTGTCATAGTTTTACATTCACACTACATTTTCTTCAGGAAATGCACTTTTTTAGTAAGACTGAGACGCCTTTTGACCTAACTGATGGTAAACCCGCCCCTCTGTCGTCACGTCTACGTCATTCATTTCTCTTTTTTTACGTTATAGTCAGTGACAACGTCTAGACAGCTGAGTCAAAACTATAAAGTTAGCTAAGGAAGTTACTGCAAAAGCCATGATCCTGTTTTCACAATAAAAGCATACAACGGTAAACCGGGAAGACTATGGGTCAGATTCACTCAAGGAAGTTTGTATTTCATGTTGGAAAATCTGTAACACAACTACAAAGACCAATAGTGAGATAATGCAAAGTTTCTCAGAAGATACCATACAACATGTGATACAATATCACGTGTAAAGAGACAAAAACATAGACGCAAATAAACAGTCAAATAAGCCGGGGTCTAAACAGACGCGCTGCTTCAGTGACGGTGACAGACGTCACCAATGGCGCCACACTTTTCACCCTTTACCTGGCTCATGTCTGCAGTCATCAGAGTGTGTGTCTGTGTTCTCCAGCTCCTCCTCACACCACAACCCGCATCGTGCGTCTCACCTGGACGCAATCACCGTGTTGGAACAGGTGTGCGCTTTCCACACTCATCACAACCAGCCTTCGTTTCCATCCAGTCATCATCATCATCTGTGTCAGTGTGACACGTACTGAGTTACGTACCCAAATTATTGGGTTTGTGTATTGATATTTTGTAACGAAAATCGATTCTAGAGCAGAAATGTTTGGAATCGAAAGTATCGATATTTCAGAATCGATCCGCGTATCGCTAATGGCGACTGATGCTGTCTGACGTGCAGTCTGGTGGGAGGGACGTGGGCTGGACGTCATGGACAAACACTGATCTATATACATACTTTGTATAAATGTGTTAGCAGTGAAGAAATTAAAGCTGTGTTTACACTCATTGTTCAAACAAAGCCAATTTTCAATATCAGACAATTAAAATGATCAACAAACCCGATTTTATGGAAACACAAGACACGCCTGACCTAACAGAATGGTCAAAACAGTTATTACACATTACACACATCTGATTGTTGACACTTCATAAACATGCATAGAATTTGATGGTAAATCCGACGATGTTTTGACGTTATCGCAGCTGTGCAAAGTTCAAGTCCACGTGGCAGTTTTATTTTGAAATCCAAAAGCGGACACGCGCGTTTAATTTTCACATTTCTTGACGCTGGCGGTTTAGTCACGGGTGGGATTTTTTTTTTCTTCTCCTCCCAAACTTTCCCTACCATCTCTGAAAGTTATGACAAGTCTCAGTGTGACCAGACGAGCAGAAGCCAGAAGGTAAGAAACAGTCTGAAGGATCGATCAACATACATGATCCCTGATCGCATCGATCAGCTGATTAGTGACTGATGGACTCTTAGTGCGCGTCAGAGGGACTGAGGCTCCTGCTGTTCTGTTTAGCGGCTTCATCTGCATGTTAATGGTGATTTATTGATCATAGCCAATGTTATTGTCTGTGTGGTGGCTGTTAAACTCTGACCACAGTTTATATTAGTTACAGTTTATATTAGTACTAGTTATAGTTTATATTAATTGTAGCTGACGCACAGATGATACAGGTCACTGAAACATGAAGAAAAGGGCGCTCAGTGTCTCAGTGGGTGGACAGAGGTTTTGTAGTTTCTGTTTTCTTTTTCTTGTGTGAATCTTTTAGTCTTTAATGTTTGGTGTGACAGTCTGAGAGGAAATGTAGGGTCATCTATGCACTCAGGTTGTGATCTGTTACACTGATACACATGTATTTTATCAATTTGATATGTTTCACTGAAGATATCAACTTCAATCACCTCATTCAGTCCTCTCATCCAGGTTTCTCTCCCTCTTTCACCCAGTTTTCTGTAAACCAGTCAGTTTTTTAAAGAATAACAATTTAACAATAATAATAATAATAGTAATTTGAATTTCCGTCCCAGGGATTAATAAAGTAACTCTTACTCTGATTTCTAGCTCCTGTTTCTGTGTAAATAGTTTGTTTTCTTGCTATCAGGTCTTGGGCAGATGTAGAGGTTTTTTTCAGATACTGTTGAGGGTGAGGCTGTTACAGCACACTGGACGGAAATCCCCCCGACCTCCATTGTATGAAATGTCTGCTATGACGTTGTGCATTGTCCCTCACTTTTTCATCTGTGTTCAGATGTGTGGTGAACCTGCTCATGTTTTGGATGATGACCTGTAGCAGAGGTCACGTCCGGATATGTCCAGAAGCTGAAGTTGAATTTAATGCAGGAAAATCATTCAGTGATTCAAAACAAAAGCAATGCACATCAGGGTTTTAGTAAAAAAGTCTTTAATAGTCAAACAACATTTAATAATGGTGAAAAATCCATTGTAGAAGAGGAAGAAATGTCAGATTAAAGTAATGTTACAATCCATGCTTGTATATTGTTGAACAGATGTGATTTTAAAAATAAATAAATTTCCTTTTTAGTTTAGTCTCATGTGCATCTTCAGTACTTCCACACATCCTAGCATTTTTTTTTCAGAAATATTGGCTAAAGAGAGACAAGGACATATACCAGACACCACGTTGTTATCAGCACACAAACATCAGTGACGGCTAAGCTGTTATTGTCCTTTGTAATATGTGTCGGGCCCAACAGTTTTTCTGCAGCTCCCACGGGGGAAACTGTGGTTCTGCAACAGGACCCTGGGGCTTGACTTACTGCAGTCACCTCAAAAATAGATGTTCTGTAAGTGTGGTTAAAGGTGGCAGGGGGTCAGTGTGACACTGCAGCAGCTTACGAGTGATAGTGCTATAGTTTGTCTGTCATAGGCACCCCTTTCCCAATTCCTCCATTCTTACCTTGTTTACAACTTAGAGCTGATTGAGGACAGTTCATTAAATTGAATACAAGTGAATCACATTTGGCTCTGTCCATATGCTCATGAGCCCTGCTGCTTAATAAAATACATGCTGCCATATTTTTAGAGCTATTACGAACGCTTTTAAATTTAGCACCTCGAGACAGCAAGTGAGACGATGCAGGGTGCAAAGGAAAAGCTTTACTTGTCAGTGTGCTAACATCATACATTTAAAAAAAATAAAAATCTGATAGTCATGGTTTTGATTGTAGTGGCTTAACCCACAGCTTCAGACGGTAATCTTTGCAGCTGTGTTGGTGTTATTCCAGATCATTTCAGAAACATTTTGGAATCCTGTTCACAGCACTATTCCGATCAATCTTATGCTAAGTATTAATGGCAAACTTTTTTTTTCAGAACTGTAAATTGGTATCTTCTGGATGCACTGACAAGAATAATGGCAGGGCAGTTTTTCAGAGGTTTAAATATTTTTCATCTTTCCCTCATGGAATGTTTGTTTATATTTTGAAACATTTCTTTCTCTGAGACAACCATTCTTTTCAAAGTGTTAAGCCTGTTTGAAACCTGATAGCAGGAGTCTTTCATCATAATTAGCAGGCACCCAGGCTTTGAAAATGGAAATTGCCACTTTCTGCTTCATGCCTGATGCTCTGATTGGAGTTGGCTTCCCAGTCTGCCTGTGACAGGATCAGGGGCTCTTCAGCCGGTCAGTTATGTGGGTCTGAGAGGAGGCTGGGAGTTTTGCAGCTGTGTGTTTTTACCAGTAGAAAAACACTTATCTTTGTTTGATTTGTCTGAGTGGGTAGAGACCTTGTACAATTAGGGTGCAACACATGGGCTTGGGAGCAAGGACATTAAAAAAAACAGATTTTCAGTGTAAAACAAAGGCAGCTGAGTTAGAACATGGTTCTGTCATCGTACTGTTGGAAGAGGTTATTAGTATTTTGTTGCCAAAGTTGTTTGGTATGTTGACATTTACAGGAATTTAGTGACGCTCGCTTATAATTTTATTTCCCCCAATCATCTCAGGATCGTGGGTTCCTTACCTCAATAAAACAATTACTGAGGTTTGGCTTTTCCCGCGGTTTTAAGTTTGTAATGTGTAGATAAATTATCTTTAGATGACAGATTCATGTTTTTGCAGAAATCCAGCTTAACTTAATAAAGTTTCCCTTTGGTCTTGGCATAATTTTATCTCAGGTCCTCCCTCTTGCTTTTTCAATAAAATCAGTTGACATTATATAAATTCTGTCCAGCTATGTGACTGTAAAAAAAGACTCTGAGGAGAAAAATCTCCATTGCCACTTTACCAAACGCGGTATAATTGTTGGTGACAACTTGTAGTAATGACATTTACAGTAGAAATATTTGTATCCTGTAACACTTTAACAGGATCACCCCTTCCTAAGAAAACACAGAATGAAAAACAGAAGGCTAAATAATAATACACATTTTAACTCATGCACTGGCAGGACTTGGAAAAGAGACAGTAATCAAACCTTTGCCCCTGACGCACATCAGTGTGAGAAAAACAATCAAACCAGGAAAACCAAATCTGGTGGATTTCCTCACTTTAACAGGAACTTTGCCAAGCGATTGATTTTTTTTTTACAGGTCATAATAATGAACTATAAATCTGTTGCTGCGTTAGGGAAAGTGGTAGACAGGTTTTGAGTCTTGTGACTTGAGCACCACAACCATAAGTCTTCTGCTCTGCCTAAACGGACCGCTTGTCTCTGAAAGAACCAAACCACGACTGCTTTTGGAAACACTTGGAGCATGTCACTGTGACGCCAGAAAAACCTTTCAACCCAACTTTCATTTTTGGAGCAAACAATGAAAGTTTTGTGGTCGAGTTCACTTTCTCTGTCTCCGTCTTAAAAATGTCCACACTGTTTCTGCTCATGCGTCCGATGCCTGAGAAACGACTCGACAGCGAGGGCAGAGTGAGTGTGGGGCCCTGAACTCCAGTTTCACAGGGGCCTGGTTTCCCAAAACCAGGCAGCACAGAGATCACCTCTGTTCACTGGCTCATAATGGAACAAATGATAAAAAGTCACAGCAGAAGGCAGAACAAGGCCTGGACACTGCTGTGTGCTGTGTTCACTTCACACTGCAGCTGAAAAGTCTTTTGTCCCATTTTGCAAAAAAAAAAACACGTACTATACAAATACTAAGGCTACTTTCATTTGAGGTGTTACATTCTGCCTGGCAGACATTAAACATCTCGCTGAGGTTACAGGGGTCATGGTCCACCTGACTGTGTGAGGCCTGCCCAGTCACAACACTATAGAAAACTGAATTAAAGCCCACAAACATGTATTCTCCACAGGAGCATCTCTACAAGGTGATGAAGGTTCCTCTGCCTTGTCATTACCCTGAACCTCTTCTTTAAAAAGATGCTGAACTGGTATAATTTCTACCACTGAGGAAAATAACATGATAACAGACACACATTTAAGTTGTTCTTGGGCAGAAAACAGCAGTGGCCGACATCTGGTCTTGTTCTCTAGTTATGCAAATCAAACATCTGGAGGCAACAGTTGCTACTGTTGTGACGAAGACAAATGGTTTACAGTGTCCTCTTGAACACAAACTTGCAGACCAGATATCTAGGTCAGCTTCCGGAAATCTAGATGCTGTAAACTGGTTCATTTTTTTATTTGCTTCACCAGAAAACACAAAGGTAAATGTTTGCAGTCAGCGGGAAACTGCGATGAGAGAAAGGCCGCAGATATCTGAGTCAGATACAGACTTCTACTGCCACGGTTCAGTTTGTCATGGGTCTGTTCAAAAAGGCATGTTTGGTCCAGAACACAGCGTGACATCAGAGCTGGCTAATTGGGAGGAAAACTCGATTTGTGAGAGTTGCTTTGTTCCAGGGAGGGGCAGCCAGTCGGCACGCATGGGACCGCGTCAGTCCCAGCTGACTGGATGCTGCTGCCATACGAGCTGTGTGCAGCGGTGAAGCTTTTAAGGCTGTTAAATGATGCAAACGTCATTGTTTCCAGAAACAGGCGTATAATGTTGCTTGTATAGTCAAGTCTCTGGGTCTGCGGTTTTCCACGTTTACTGGATAAACAATCACAATGCAATAAAAGCATATTGTTGTTTATGGCTTCCTTTGAGAGAGAATCCATACTTTTAGAAAAGTCTTAATAAGAGTAATGTTGGTCTTGGTGCCAAAACTATCATGCACTCATGCTCCAGAATGAACTGGTGGCACTTAGGTGTTACTGCATGATGGTATGGATGGTGTTTAGCTGGGTGTGAAGGTTCTGTAATGAGGATCATAACCTCCAACTCTGATTCCATGGGGCTCTGCCAGAAAATGGTTTGACTGCTTCTGGCTGGGAGTTTGTTTCTGCCTTAAGTAATTAATTTTAAGTACCTCGGGGTGTTGTTTATTAGTGAGAATGAGCTGGAATGTGCACTGTACTGTGCCTGTGCTACACAACCTTCAGCTGATATCATTTGGAATTTTGGGCAGTGCTGCTTGCAGGGTCAACCATCTTTTTCCATCCAGTTAACAGAAATCAATAAACCGACGTGTATTTAATTTGACTAGAATTAAGTGAAAATCAGTTAGTCATTTACATTCTCACCAAACAAAAGCCCCTTTATGAAGAAACGTATTGGTAGAGAGGCTGAAAGACCTGCTTCATGGTGCTGCAGAGGTCAGGCAGCCAGAAACTGTCAGAAGACTTAAATGTGGAAAACGAGTCAACAGACAGACAAGTGGCTGTGATGCTGAGGAGTCGATGACACATCTGATTGCAAGTAATCAAATAAACCCTAATTGTAAAGTATTGGGGGGTTAGCTGGCTACCAGAAAGGTGTGTCCACAAAAACACAAATCCGGTTCCAAAGTTGACCATTTATTGCCAAATATTCAGATTTTATCAAATCATCATTAATTTGAATTTGTATAGCCACAAGCCTTATATAGTCACAACTTACAGTTTGCCTCATAGGGCTTTTCATATCTACAACAACAACTTTGTTTAATAAATCATTTCAAATAAAAAGTGATCTCACTTAACATTAACAATAGCTCTTAAACAGACAAACATGACTTTCAGTAACAACGTAGGTTATAATATATAAGGAATACATCATGTGCAGCTCTGGAGAGAACAATGCCAGGCATGGCAAACAAACAATTGTCAGCACATACACATACCATATCTCAACTAAGCATATAAACCACCAAACAATAATCTTCAGGGAATCTATGATTAAGGTATTTACATACATTTCAATCTAAAGAATAAATAGAACTTACATGGTCAGAAACAGTTCACATGTGGAAAGCAGGGAGAGAGCAGTCATTCATCACTGACCAACACACACACACACACACACACACACACACACAACCTTAATCAATTAACAGGTGTGGCAGAAAGGGGAGGTGTGTCTCAGAGTTGTGTGGGCTGGACAGGACAGGAATGTCAAACACTAATATTGTTGTGATCATGTGAAGCTTGTAATGATTCGGATGTGATGAAGCTTTAAGTGCACTCCTCTGCCACCAGACACTGCTGCTTCATTTTGAAACTGTCCGCGTGTTGGGAGTTTCCCCAGCGACTTTATTAGATTCGCAAACAGCATTGCCACAAAGAGGCACAATGCCTCATTGTGGAGGCTGAATGTGCCTGATTGTGTTGGCTGGAGGATCTGGGAGGAAAAAGGAGGGGAAGGCAAAACGCATGTGGTGGTCAATCAAGTCAACCTGACTGAAAAATGAACTAACTTCTCTGTCACTGTACAGTAGGGCCCTCCTCATGTTTGTCATGTGTCATTGGTGTTTGATGTGTGATAAGCAGAGAAAGATAGCAGTTGTGTTTGCAGATAGTGTTACTGTGTGTGAGAGACCTTTAACACACACAAACATTCGCATCATTGCCTAAAGTGAAAGCATGTTATCTAACCTTAATGTGATGCATGTGATGTTTGCTTGTGTGCTGTGTTTAGCTCCAGGATATTGCTTCTTCTGTGTCTGTGTGTGTGTGTGTGTGTGTGTTTATACTTGTACTATTTGTTCAGCTCTCAGTTTTTGCCTGTCCTCTCCGGTGTTTTCCTGCTGCCTTCAGGAAGCAGCTTTCAGAACGGCCGATGAGTTTCCTGGCAGCACCCCTGCCCACCCCCCAGTTCCTAGTAGGAGACAATGGGAGGTCTCCTACAGGGCACGGTGGGATGTCTCTGTGAGTGTGTGTGTGTGTGTGTGTGTGTTTCAGGGATGTGATGAGTGGGATTTATTAGGGGAGTTGTGGGCTTCCCCTCAGGAAACTGCAGATTTATCCCAGCAGTACAGAGGCCCTCCTGTCTGTGTGTGCGTGTGTGTGCGTGTGTGTGTGTCTGTGCGCTCAGAATTACAATTTGGTTTATGTCTTAGATTAGACTGATGACAGTTACAATTTGTAAAAGAAAGCAACAAGTAAGTTGACTTTTAAAAGTTCATGATTAATCTTAGAAATGAAAACCGGTCACTATATGGACACCCATCCTCCCACTTCTGTTTATTTTTTTCAGTTCAGCGCTTGACGGTTGCACTGATCAATGTACTGATTCATTGCACTGATCATTGTATTTATCATTGTACATCTAACATTGAACATCTAAAAAATAAACAAACAAAAAGATTTTTCAATGTTTACTCATAGTTGTACTTAGTATAAAAATGTGCATCATAGGATAGAGAACAGTCATTGTCAAAACTGCATCAAGCTTAAAGTAAGAATGATAAATAGCAAATTGTGATCAGAGGACTGGGAATTAAAACAGGGAAAGTCCTCAGATGTGTAATTAACCAGGTGTTTATGTGGGTGTGGTTTGCATATAGGGGTGGAGGCCTGTAAGTTTGGTTTGTATCTTTGTTTCTGTACGTTTACAGATTTCTTAATGTTTTTTTCCTCATGTTAAGTGGTCAGAAAGGAGAGGTAGAGGATGTTGGCTTTTCACTCCTTCCTCTCCCTGTCTGTCCAACCATTGCTCTCTCTCACACACTGTGGCTTCCCTGGATGTGAAATGGGTGGTGATGGTATGAGGTCACAGTTTCAAAACATGGCCCTTAGCCTCAAACCAACACAACATCCCCTCTCCTATAGAGTGGACTGAATGCATGACACTCACTCTCAGTGTCCTCATCTTCATTCACATCACATCACTGAATCTGCTCTCGGATGTCAGGCTGCTCCTAAATCTGCCTGCACTGCCACAGTGGGTCAGGGTCAAGTTCACTGAATGTTACATTGTTTCTTTTTAAAAATAAAAAGTACAACACTGTGGTGTTTGGAAGAAAATGTTAGCTGCTTATTTGGCTTGTAGCTCTGCTTGTTATCGAAGCAGTTTGAGTCACTTGACAGTAACGAGACCTATTTGTTATGGGTTAATCTATATTGGTTTTCTGATAGAAATCCGAAAAAGTTCGGAGTAGAAGTTGAATTCTTTTAGTTTTATCGTTTCAAGTTTTGTTACACCAACAATCAGATGAGCCTCAAACCTCCTGATTAGCAAAACCATAATAAAACGACAGTGCTTAAGATTGATCATAGTTCCCTCCCAAGTTTAAGTGTCCAACAGGATCATTGATATTTTAGATATTTCCATTGTATCAAACAGTAACATTACATATGAAGAAAAACTTGCAAACTCTGCATAAACAACAGTGTATGCGTGTGTATGTGTGAGTGAGAGAGAGAGAGAGAGAGACACTCAGCTGGTCAGGACTTGGGGTGGAGGGAGAAGGAATGCAGCTTCTCACTGGAGTCTGTAATTTGCTGCCTGTCATCAAATCAGAGAGAAAAACAGCAACACTTGAGAGGAGCCGAGGTGTGTGTGTGTGTGTGTGTGTGTGTGTGGAGGGTAACAGGAGAGATGTGCGTCCTGTGAGGAGAAATGACCGTCATGTGATGAGAGGAGGATTTGAGACGAGAGGGGAAATGTAGGGGGGGGGGGGGGGGGGAAGGAAAAAAAAAAAGAAGTGAGGAGGTGAAGAAAGAGAATGAAAGAGAGAAGGATGGTGTTGGCAGGAGAAGAGGAGCAGAGCAGAGACGGGATATGTGCTGTCAGTTACTTTTGGTTTGACAATGTAATTATCCTGGCAGTGCATTGTATAATTCAGTTTTATATTTAAAGCTCTACAGAGTTAAATAACTCTGTTTTATAAATGGTTGTGAAAATTCTTGTGCCCTTTAAACTTCAGTTTAGTTAAAAAACAAAAAAAAAAAAAAAAAATATATATCTGACCAAGTAAACCACTGAGATCAGGTCACATCCTGGAAGAGCTTGGTCTTAGTGGGACTGGTTTCTGAGTGGGGATCTGGATGAACACTGCAGCACCGTGTTCACCATGTGGTCTGAGCTGAGAGCAGCAGCTGACAGAAACACAGAGGAGAAACAGAGCAGCGACTGATAACACGCAGAGCACAAACACTGGTTCCAATTGGAAACGACTCTTGTTTTGCTTCCTACTGCTCATTGTAATTTATCAGTTGTCCATAACAGCCCCTAACAGAATCAGTCCTAACTGCTGATCTGTATCTGAATGCTTGTGGACAATAAATTGTCAGCTGACAGGGGATGTGTGTATGTATTGAATGTGTGTGTGTGTGTGTGTGGGTTATCAGTCGTCAGTCATAAGAGCAACCAGCGTGTTGCAGCAGCATGTGTCACTGAAGGAATGTGCCCGAGGCTGCCGGGAAACACATCTGTGTGTGTGTGTGTGTGTGTGAAACTAAATGAATGACTGTATGTATCCAGGGGTTTTGTGTTTGTGTGTAGGGGGTTGCTTTATCTGAGGCTGTATATTTCCATGCTTGTTTTTGCTTTACAGTTAAGTCATTGGGATTTGCAATATCAGTAGGTGCATGCACACAAGACACTTGATTTGTCCAACCCACAGACAGTAACCTCTGTCATTTCCTGTGTAAACATTCACACCTGTGATTGTGAACTTTGTGGTGGTGCAGGTAGAGGTTCACCTGGCTACAGTTTACAATAATATCCTTGAGTCAAGTGTTTGGGATTTTTGCTTAATATGGTTATGCTTACAGTTATGGTGGCACATTGGTTTGTTTACTAACTGAATGGTTTGGTGGTCTGATCTATGGCTCCTCCAGTCTGCATGCTTAAGTGTTGAACCTTAAAGGGCCCACTGTGTGAATAGATGACTGATAGAGAGGTGATATATATAGAAGCACTGTATGAGTGTGGGAATGTGACCTGCAGTGTAAAATGCCTTGAGTGGCCATTTATACTGGCAATGCGCTATATCTAAATGCAGGCTATTTACCACGTTCTCTTTCAAATAATGGCCTCCACTGAGAGCTAATGTGAAAACCTAAATGACAATCACACTGAAATTTACGGAAAAAATTTAAGCTGAAGTAAAAAAAAAAATGTGGGCACCAGCTTATGGATAAAACAGATCAGTCCGTGAGCAAGTCAAGGTGTTAGAGACGGGTCAAAGGCTTTGAGGACAGGATCGATCAATCAATCAATCAATCAATACACAGGGCACATTCAAACTGTTTCTCTACCTGTTTCTTTTTTTTTTCCCCCTCAGTGTTTCAACCATATGTGCTTTTGTCATGATGGGAGTGTTACAGCTGATCCCCCCCCCCCCCCCTCTCTCTCTCTCAGGGCTGTGTGGAGCAGTGAGGAGGCTTCATCCAGCTTCATGATTCCTTCACTGAGCGGCTGAGAGGTACACTCGACTTCAGCGCACTTTAACAGAGTCTTTCAGATTTTTCCGCAAATTTAGCTTTTCCCAGTCTTTAAACTGAGACGTTTAAAGGAATGGACAATGCGAGAGTTCCTCTGCCACGTCCAGCAGTTTTCATGTTTGAAGAAACTGAATTAATGTAACGCCTGGAGGAAATAACTGATTTCCCAGCAGTGAAGCAGTATTCATGTCAGGTTTTTGAGTCCTGTGGTTTCTCACTAGAGCTGGACGGTGTAATGATGTTGTTAACGGAGCGGCAGTCTTGAGGCTTTTGGTAAACGTTCAGCTCTTTGTTGTTGACTTTGTTCGGAGATATTTGCCATGACTGCTCTCTTCACTGCATGCCAGAAGGTTAGCGTATACTTACACATGCACACACACACACACACACACACAAATAAGTGGTAACTACTTCTACTTGAAAGCAGAAAACACACAAACACATATTCTCTGAGGTATGAACGACGTCAGGCTTATTGTCCTTCAACACCTCGGAAGAAGAAAAGCAAACAACTGATCCATTTAACAAAACCTCTTTGTCTCTAGCATAAGGCAGTGCACCCGAGTCACAGTTTGTTGCAAGTGCTCTCAAGCCAAAAGAAAACACACAAACATCTACAGGCCTTGTAACACGTTTACAACTCCTATAAAGATGCATCTGTGTCCTCAAATAAAGCGAGAGCACGGAGCCACTTTGGAAGTTGTGGAGTGTCTGTTGTCTGGTGAATAAAGCTGTCTCCTATTAGCAAAATATGTCGCTGTAGCGCACATGATGTTGATGCTTACAGACACATTGATGACAGGGTCCTGAAACACACTGAAACTTGTCAGTCAGTAAATCACAAATGTTAGATTTCCTGTAATGTTTTTACTAAAGCATTGTACAAGTGTTTTAGGGACTGCATCCCCTTCTCTTTATCCAGGTGTTTTGAAGCTGTGTGTGTGCTGAAAGGCCACAGTCCAGAAAATGACTCAGTCTGTGCAAGTTAACCCAAAACTACCTGGTAAGAAATCCACTAGAGTTGCTTTGAATGTAAATATTGAGTTTTATGTATTAGATCAACTTTCTGGTGTTGTATCATTTTCATTTTTGTAATTTGTAACTTACTGTTGAAGGTGAATGTAAACACATTTGTTGAGGTCACAGTGCATCTTTACATATTAGTGATGTATCAGTGTTGCCAAGATACCTGTCTTTTTCCCTTCAGAGCTGCGCTCTACATTCATGTACTCCAGTCAGGAGGAGGCTGATCAGACAGGTTCCTATTCTGTCCAGACTCCCTATGGTTTCCAGCTGGATCTGGACTTCCTTAAATATGTCGAAGAAATAGAGAGTGGGCACAACCTCCGTCGGGGACCTATCAGCTCTCGCCGCTTGGGCAGAGGTGTGAAACTCTCCCAGAGGAGTACAAGTGTGGGTGGGCGTACCAGTGGCTGGACATCCACAGAGTCACTTGCTTCCACAGCCAGTGAAGATGGGAGAGCACCTCCACCTCCACCACCACGCAACCGCCTTGGGTCAGCACCCTGTGAGGGTCTATCTATTTCTCCTATTACCCTCCTAACTGTCCCTCCGCTGTCTGCCGGACCCAAAGTGCCACCCCCACCACCACAGCGCAACCCTAGAGTGGAGCGGACTCTGCTGGAAACCAGCCGGCGGCTCCAGCAGGAGCAAGCGGAGCAGCATCACAATGGTGGACGATTCCAACTTGCGGATCCCCCCAAACACTTACCCTCTCCATCCACTCAACCTCTGCAAAGTAACTGGACTAAACCCAGTCCTCAGACGTCTGGGCGCAGCACGCCAGCTGCTGGCACCGCAGTAACCCCAATCCCTCCCACTCAGCTGCAGACAGTTCGAGAGCAGATGGCTATAGCCTTGAAGCAGCTGAAGGAGATGGAGGAAAGGGTAAAAGGTGTTCCTGAATTGGAGAAAGAGGTAGCCAAGCTCCGTGCAGAGAAGGACATGCTCCTGTCAGCTCTTCAAGAGAAAAAATTAGCTATTGAGGAGGCCCAGCAGAAGCAACCGTCTACCGAGTCATCTACCCAAACCACAGAGACCGTTCAAACCCAAAGTGACCACCGTATCCATAGTCGTTCCCCAACCTCACCCGGTCGCACAGGCTTTGCAAAATCTGGAGACCTGAAAAGACTGACAGAGAAATTTGAGGGAAAGGAGGAGAAAGCTCTAGAAACTCACTCAAAAGCTTTTGGTAAAGCTCCGGAGAAAATGTCAGTTGAGAAGAAATCAGTTGCTGCTGGGGACGACAGGCCAATGGACGGCATCATATTTTACTACAGTCAGGGTGTGAAAGATGCTTCTATTGGCACAAAGGTGCCTGTGTGTGAGAAATGCATAGGAACAGAAGCCCCTCTGGGCTATGAGAAGGGAGCACAGGCCACAGTGCAGACAGAAGATGCTGAGGTTTGGGTAATGGAGTCACTACTGGGACTGACCAGTGAAGCGCAGCGAGAGATCGACACCTTACAAGACACAATTAAATTTCAGCAGGATACCATTGTGGGTCTTGAGCACCAGATCAGTGCGGCTGACAAAAATCTAGGGACACTTAAAGCCCAGATGGAAGAGAAGACCTCCAAAGTCATGATTCAAAAAGAGGTTCTTGCAAAACCAGACACTGTGGATGCCCAGGTAGAGACAGTGACATCCGTGTTAAAGGATGTTGCGGTTTTATGCCACCAAGATGTGACTGATGCGTGTGTAGGTGAGAATTTGATGGCAGATCAGATTGAACAGGCAACCCAGACAGATGCCTTACAGGTACCAGAAGAACCAGCTTCGGTTGCATTGGTCAGCACAGGGTGTCAATGGGAGAACTTGTATGAAGAAAAGACTGAGGAGCAGAAAGTTACAGTCCCAAAGAAGAGACAGTTGACCATTGCTGATTACAAGGTTTCTCCAGAAGAGGTGGTCAGCACTGCTGAAGACCAAGGACAGAAGACTGCACCCAGCAACTCCAAGACAGGCCAGTATTAAAAATACAAATATTCAGTAATTTATTCATTTTTGTTGGATTTAACTGTCCACAAGTTGCCTTTAGGAAACATGTTGTCTACTTAGATTAAAATCTAATAATTATTTTGAGTGTACAAAAACTCACATTTTAAAGTCAAATAACATTAGCTTCCTTTGAAATGATACCAATGTCACCACAAAGATAAGGATTATATCATCCACGTTCCAGAAATAGAGACTCATACGTTTGTGTGAAGTACGTGTTTCTGTGGTGTACTTTATCTGAACTATTGTTTCACTGTGCTTCCTTCATGGCAGTAGGTATGCTGAAGTCTATCATGAAGAGGAAGGATGGGAGTAACTCAGAAAATCGCACCATTGGCAAGAAGAGCCTGCAGTTTGTTGGTATTCTAAATGGAGGGTGTGTAACATGAAACCTAATTTTTATTTTTACCGCAGTGGCAGAAGGTCTAGAGTTTGAAATAACATTTTGACCAGGTCACAGATTCGACATGTAAGAAACAAAACACGTTTACAAACTAAGTGTTAATTTAAAAAAAGTAAATTGGCTAAACCGTGAAATACCCAAGGTGAAAATCTCTGAACTTAATTAGAGCATCATTTGTGTCAACCAGCTATGAGTCAACATCCAGTGAGGAGGAAGAGGAGGTGGAAGACGAGGAGGAAGAAGATGGAACATCTTCTGGAGAAAGTGGAGAAGGCGAAGGCTTGGACAGCACTGAAGAGGATGAGGGGGCACTTGAAGAGGAAACATCTGAGGAGGAGAGAAACGTCAACCTCGACGAAAGCGACACTGATGAGGAAACTCTGAGGGCTGCAAGTTACTCATCCAATGCTGTGAAAGAGAAGTAGGTTATTCCATGGACAAGAATTCATTTTTATAGTTGTAATGATTAATGCGTTTGGTTTCCTGTTGCATATACATTCAACATGACAAAACTGTAAAATCTGTAAACGATGGTAATGCAAAGGGGAAAAAACGATTGAAGATTGTTTTTGTCGCAGGTTCGAGCTGAGCTCAAAGATGCGTGAAGCTTGCCTCATTCTGAAAACCCACCTGAACGATGACATTAAAACACTGAAGAGTAAGGAAGTGGTGCGTCCCGGCTTCTTTTTCAGATAACTTCCATCATTGTGCTCCACGTGTCTTGATTTCACAACTGCAAACAATAACAACAACATCAATAATACTAGTAATGATAATAATAATCAATTATCGCAATTAAATGAAAGCTGTTCAACAGTATCTTTTAAAGTTATCCTTGAACATTTATAAAGAAGCAGCAGATACTATTTTTTCCCCAGATATTTTAAATACTATAAATCTTACATAAAATACAATGACATGACTTTGCTCTCTTCTACCTCAGCTTTCTAGCACTCACACTGTGCAGCTTGAGTGGTTCCGCATCTCCAGTGCCAAGATGGCTCAGTCATCACGGGTCTCCAACTACCTGATGGCTTTCTCGGAGGTGTCGAAAGTGCTGCTGGAACACGTAGTCAACATGACTGACGGCAACGGCAACACGGCTCTCCACTACAGCGTCTCCCATTCCAACTTTGGTGTGGTGGGGCTGCTGCTGGATACAGGTCAGTGATAAAGTCTTTACACAAGAATGATCCCTACTGCCCTGCAGAGTAAGACCATAAAGTGTACTATAATCCAGTTAATATTAGAACCAATGATTCTGAGGGACAAGACCAGCCCCTGGTTTACATGGAATATCCTGTTGATCTGTGAGTTTGACATATGCCGAAATATAAAAAGGGAGCCACTAGGGATATATCTGCATACACAAAGCTGCTATATCTTGACCAGAAAAAGATCCTTTGTGGTTTTTGACCAAATTGGTGGTGCGGCAAAGCTTAACACCATATAGAAGACAGTTCTGGACTTAAACGTATTGGCACTACTGTTCAACATGCTTAAAAACACAGTAATGCATTTAATGTATTCCCCGTAGGTATGTGCTCTGTGGACAAGCAGAACAAGGCAGGTTATACAGCGATCATGCTGGCCGCTCTCTCCACAGTGAAGGAAGAGGAGGATATGGCTGTGGTCAAGAAGCTCTTCGGTCAGGGCAACGTCAATGCCAGGGCCAGCCAGGCAAGTGACCTCCTCAGTTCACAGAGCCTTTCAACTCAACACAGCATTTATGTTCAGTTAAAGTTGTACTGATACTTATTCTACTGCAGTCGTTTCTGCCATTCAGAAACTAACACAAACTGGTACACACTGATTTTGACACAGTAACATTTTTTATTTTATTCTGTTAAGAATAAATTTCCACATTAAAGCAAACTTAGCACATATTATACACATGATGGCCGAATTTGAAAACTCAGTTATATAAATCACGAATTGCCTTTATGTGTCTCAGTGTACTGCAGTGTAATAACTGATTATATGTAACATTTGACTGCAAAGCCTTAGGTGACACAGAAGTCATTTCTGTGGAGTTTGACTTAAGTTATATCTATTATTATACTATATCTTATTCTAAAGGTTATGTAGTGTATGAGTTGGGCCTCACTGCCAAGTCACTGGACACACTGTGAATTTATAGCATTACTGGCTATAAATACAATTATTGGCAGTATCTGGCATCATAAATAACATTAAGTCTCTCCAGCAGCTTTGTTCTGCAATGTCTTTGAGCTCACCCCAGCTAAACCCGATGTTGTTATGTAATCTCAATGTAGAACTAGAAAAAGAAAACAGAAAAATGCATCCATGTATCCATGGTAACAATGAATGAATTTTCAAGAAACAACAGTCTGAATGGTCAGAGAAGCAGACCATTGTGTAAATGTGACAAGTTATCTAATCTCTGTTAAGTGAACGAATAACTAAAAAGTACAAAAAGGCATGGAAAATTAAAAAAAATACAAAAAAACCAATGAAAATTCTTTCCGAGGCAAGTTGGTAGTTAAAATCAGCACTTTCTCTTTACATGCAAAAAGAGGAATTGTAACAGTTGGTTAGTGGTGTCACAAGGATGTTTTTTCTTTTAAGATGAACATAACATTTTTCAATTACCTAATCAGAATGAGTCTAACCAGTTAGACATCATCTGAAATAGTTGTACCTTTTCTTTTGCAGGCAGGCCAGACAGCACTGATGTTAGCTGTTAGCCATGGGCGTCAGGAAATGGTCCGTGCACTGCTCGAGTGTGGCGCTGACGTTAACGTGCAGGACGACGAGGGCTCCACAGCTCTGATGTGTGCCAGTGAACATGGCCGTGCTGAGATCGTCAAACTGCTCCTGGAACAGCCTGGCTGTGACATATCCATTGTGGATAATGTAAGCAGTTTTTAGGCATTTAGCTTATGCAGTCATTTAGAGAGAGACAACTACTGACTGCTGAAAATATGTGCATTTTCTAGTCTGGCTTTCAGCTCAGTCTGAGCTCAGGAAATGACTCCTCATGGGAAATCGATCTATTCACTTTCCTCTCCATCACAAGTCTTTCTCCCTTTCTCTTTTTCTCAGTTAGAAAGAGTCTCAGAGCTAAAGAGCCATTAACAGATTAGCTTTTATTTGCCTGACAGTTTATAGTAAAACACAATCATTGGTATATTTACAAGCCACATTGTGACAAATTACAAAGGCTCAACTCCTCTATTCACAGCTAGATTTGTGCTCTTATTCTGCATCCTCTTATTTTATCAATCTAATCTATTCATTTATTCACTGAAGGCAGGCATAACAACAGATGCACCTTTTTGCATAATGCATAACATACTCCAACCTCTTAAATGAGCATTTATTTGCATGAAAATGTATCTGGTAACACATTCAACAAATGCTAGACAATACAGAAATAATCTTATCCTGTAATAGAATCTCTCTTATCCTGAACTTCTTGCTTTATTTGCTAGTTAATCGGCACAGCTGTGTATTTGTTAGTTTAAAAGTGGCCTGGGCTGAATCCCTGAAGAGAGGGCAGAGAACTGACAGACATACTTGTTGAATGTTCACATCTGTCCCAGGGTGAGTTCAGCACTGAGCGCAGGGAGCTCCTGGATTGTGTTTCAGTGCAGCACAGCTGGACAGAGCAGTGGACCCAGGGGGGTTGGGAAAATATTTGGAAAAGCCCCTACGTCTGGTCTTCCTAAAACAAAGAACAGTATGACCAACCATGAGTGCAGTGGAGACACTTAGCTCTGTTTATTAAAGCATTCTAACACACGTCTGCATTAGATCTAGCCTACGTGGATGTTATCATGATTCTTACCTTCCCTAAGGGGGTTATGTCTAGACCTGATTATTTTCATTTATTTATTTGGAGTGGGATTACAAAAGAATTGCTCCTGCCATTTGTACCAAACTATGTAGAGGGCTGTGGAATGAGGCAAAGAACTATTAGATTTTGATCAAGATCTAGTTACAGGGGCATATCATGCGACAAATGTGACAAAATCCAGGATATTTTGTCACATTCCTTGACATTATTATACATTTCTCAGGAAATAACAAACTATTATTTAGATAGACAATTATTTAAGCATAATGTAAGATTATGATTTACCAAAAACACAGGCTGAGATCTGAGTACAATCTGGTGCGGATTACTGTACTACTTACCTTTCCTTTCATTTTCTAAGAGCAGAAAAGACAGGATAGTTCGGCCTTGGCACAGGTATGCAGTCCAGTGCCATTTTAGTCCAGTTTCTATTTAAACAAGTTTCATAAAGATGTTGACTAAAGTGTGTGATCATTCTGGATAATGGAGTTTGTTTGGTGCTGTTAAACAGTGATGTGTTATTGATAAAAAAAAAAAATAGATTGGGGCAAGATCATAGCAACAGGTGTTTGTATAACAATTTAATTCAACAACACAAACACACTTTTTACAGTTTTGAGGTGAAAAAAAACTCACTTCCTTCTCTTGTCTCTCTCTCTTCCTCTGCTGTCTGCAGGATGGCAGCAATGCACTGTCCATTGCATTGGAGGCGTCTCACAATGACACAGCTGTGCTGCTCTACGCCCATATGAACTATGCCAAGACCCAGCCTGCTGTGGTGAGTCCAGCCTCCTCCTCTGTGAAAAGTACCCAGAGAGAAACAAGAATTTAATTTAGGCAAACAGGAAATATATGCAGTCTGCAGTCTTGCCTGGCACTACTGGCACAACCAGAATATAACAGCCTGAAAGGGAAGAAGAAATGTCAACAATGTAATGAATGCACTTTCTGGTAGTTGTTTGATTTTTGGAGTCCCAGGTGAAAAGTTTGAAACCAGCAGAATTGAAGCTGTGGGAAAATGTCATGCAGGCAAGCTAAAGTTTGCACTGCTGCAGGTTACATTCAAAACATAACCCTACAGTGGGCAATGCTTCTTGTATTTTAAATGGGTAAAATCAGCTCAAGACAGCACGATAGGATTTAGTTTGGGTGTGGGCAGCACTAACTGAAGGTACACTGCTGCCCCCTTTTGGTGTTATCAAGCTTCTGCAAATTCCTTAGCTTTGTGAGAACATATTTTATAACATTTAAAGCTATTTATGCAGTACTGTATGTTAAATATGGTATTGGTAAACAAACTGCTAATTACAGTTACTAAACGTTTAATGTTTGTTAAAAGTTTTGAAGTGCTGTCCTGTAATGTCCACATTTTATTTTCCACTCCCACCAATAGCAGTAAAACCCTCAAACAAATACCCAAGGTCTAGTGCCTGATTGTGTCTCTCACAACCTGTCTTTCAGGGGAGTCCAAAGGCCCAGCAACGGAGTCCTACTAGCCCCCAAAAGCCCTGGCCTGCATACTGACATGATCCGAGCTGCTCACAGAGGTGGACAAATGAGCACCATAACTGGAAATGGGCTAGACAAAAGCTCCACTGGAATTTACTTAAATATATAGCTATTTATATATTGCCATATGTCCTGCAATCATAAGTATTGTTAATATGAAAATATTATTTTTCCATAAAGGTTGTGAATGGTAATATTATATGCTTGACTTATGAGCTTTTAATATGTTAAAATGAGGTCTACAGCCCTTGTTTTTTTCTGTGACAGGATAGGGGGCTTGACATTTATTATTTGCACTCCACTAATATTTTACTGTTAAGGGCAACATACACATTGGTGGTATTTGATACAAAACAATAAACTAGCAACTGTTATTGTCCACGTACACCCACACAATGACACGACCATATGCATCATGCTAAGTCACTGATGCTCCACCACAAGGATCATATTGATTCCCTGATTAGGCTATCTGAAGTTTACTTCTCCAGATGTAACATTTCTAGTGTATGCTATGGACATCATGTCACAACTCACTCCGCTGGTGTGTTACCTTCTTGTTTACCCTTTCTGTCCTGCCTTTGATAGCTGATGTGTGAACGTCTTCACCTTTATAGTCTGCACTAACGGTCCATGCCTTGTATGTTCCTATAAATACAGTATATATATATAAATCAAATAAAGATATTTACATAAAGGGTGATTTGAATTAAAGATTTTTATGATTCATCCTGTCTATAAAGATTATGAGTGCAGAAAAATCCCAAACTCAAAGTGATTGAACAACTTGAAAACAAAATATCTGAAGCAAACGAGACTAGGTCTAATACATTAACATACAACAAAACGATGATGTTGTAAAATAACAGACCATTTGTTCCAGATTATATCATGAGGCTACTGGAGTGAGAAATAATGAGACGAATAATGGATAGATGGAGGAACAACTCTGCTGAGGACGGGACAATACTTATATTGACACAGTCAACTGCTGTGAAAAAACATTCTGACATAGTAAATCAAAAAATCTAGTTAAAGAGAAAACATCGGGAGAAGAATGGCAAGCATGCAATCAAAATAACTGACTTTTCTATTTGCCCATCAGCCAATTTGTCTCACTTTTAATGCATAGAAATAGCCTATTACAACAAATAAAATATTAGTGCTAGACCATAAGAAATGTGCTCTTTTTATTAGAGTACATTTAAATTTAACACAAAGAGTGGAAATTATATGATCTACAAAGTGTCTTGAAAACTAAACTATACTTAGATCAAAAACATATTTCTGTAATACACAAGTATCAGAAATTCAACCAGAAGATGATTTTGATTTTTCCTTCGCCCGTTTATAACTGTACTCATGGAGGGTGGTGGGGGGCTGTGCCAACTGTTTGTCTACATTTTTTAACAATTAATTCCACACCACTTCTTTCATTAAGCTGATCTGTGAAGTGGAACGTAACAATGGGGAGTTGAGAGGTCGGGGCTCCCGCTGCCTGGATACATACAGTCTAATATTAGAACATTTCCTTGATCTGATAGTACCATCTTTGCTGACTCCTGAACACATGACAACAGGCTGGCCAATAGGATTTCAGGAGGCCACTGAGAACCTTGCTCTGTATAGCAACAGTGGCATCCGTCCATTATTTATTTATATACGAGTTTTTCCCATCAACTCATTCTCATGCATCTGTCCCACCAGCGTGCATCCACACTGTGCTCTCAAACTGTGAGAAAGAGTTGCAGTGTGAAGTAGACTCTTAATGATTGCTTTTTTGCTTTTCTTTACAAGCATAAACGCTGAATATTATGCAGGGTGTGAGAATTTTTTATGTTTATATATATTTTTATATATACACATTTTTTAAATAAACCTGAACAGTAGGTTTTCTCCATTTGCAAGAGAAGGTTAAAGTAAAAAAGTGGACAACGTCTTGGAAAAAGCTATCTTCCCATGAAGACATGAGATGTAACGGTGGAGGTACAACAGTCGAGGGAAAATACTCAAGAGGAATGGCATCGTGGGGAAAAGGTAACAGTCAAAGGGGGTGGACAAAAACTAAGTGGGCATGGGATGAGAGGCGGCACAGGAAAAGAGGAATGGGGAGGGGGCATAAGATGGCATGAGGACGGAGGCCGGTGGTTGGTTTGATCTGAGCCACGTGTGTGTCCAGCCACATCTCCTCACCGCTTCATGGATGTCGATGAAATGTTGGATTCCCCTGCCCATTTCTTTCCTTCTTGGCCCAGGTAGGTGGGTATTCCTACTATTTTTTTTGTTTGCTATCTGAATTTCATCAACACCAGAAGTTACTATTTTGAGTTCTAAGTTCTTTGCACATTCATTCATGATAAGTCCCACACCAAGCTTTGGTTCATGACAATGCAACACTTGAGGGTTGTGGGGAAATATGGCGTAGGTTTAATGACCTGTTTTTAGGTGGCAACACTGTTTATTATATTGCTCCAGGTGAACATTTTACATAAACATGTTCTGAGGACAGTCATCGTCGGCAAAATAAATGCCTAAAGTGTTATGAAAAGCAACATATACTACAATATTTTGTCTCCAACTTGGCCTCTCACCATTTCTTGTGGACTCATTTGTCATTTGTTCTCATACTGAGTTTCTTTTAGTAAGGCCACAAGTACTCAAAAATAAACTGACTTATGTAATAAAGATCGGATGACTGTGTTTGCGAACATGTTTAGAATCCCACATTATCTCAGCAGGAAATGGACATTATGTACCATCGATGACGAGCTGTGAGCTTAATGGCAGTGTACGACTAGATGGTACAGTGCCTGTTTTTGGTTTTCACTGCCTCTAAAATAATATCTTGATACTGTACATCAGTAGGGTTGCAGGACAACCCTACCCTATTGTTAGACAATATAGCTTGTGGCCAATACCAAAAGCAAATGTATAAATACTAGTAACTTGCAAGGCTTAAAATAAATAAGGCTAATCTCCACATTTTATAGTGCTGATTATCAAACATTGTGCTGTTTCTCTTTTAGGTCATCTGACATCGAGGAGATGCATGACAAGACAAAAGAGCTGTGCTTTAGCGTCCCACCCTACAGTGGGTTAACAGCATTATAAACAGTGAGCCAGGCACTGAGCCTTTATCATTATTGTGTTTGTATTCAGAACTTCATCTACCAGGTGTAGATCATTGTAAGCAAATGACATATGAAGAAGAGCAATGTCACCACTCTTTTGTGTGACATGGGTAAATTGAGCATTCAGGCCGAGGAACATGCTCAACCACCACAATACAAGGCAGCGATGAACTCTGCATTATCATCCTCTCTATCTTTGGCCATTAATGTAACAGTTAGCTGATAGTATGTGATCAACAGCATTGTGACATTTAGCATCTTGCTGCTTTACCTGAATAAAACCTAGCCAGGGGATAAGTGGGTGTCGTGAAAATAACGGAAGAGGACAACAGGCTCCATCCATCTGATTTCTTCATGCCATCATTAGCATCCCTAGATCAAATGGACATGGAGAGCACTATCCATGTGGGAGATTATCCTGAGCCCCCATCTTTATTCCCTGCGATGATGTCATCACTTCTTAACCAATCACAACAGCAGACACATATATCTATGCTTCCTAGGCCTGAGCATTCACCAGCAGAGCAAGGTAACGTTACAAGGGTTTCTATCAAGTAATAATACAATACTTTATCATTTAAGTATGAATGCAGACATAGTTTTGAACAGTAAATGAAGTGTACAGTATTTCCTTTTTAAACAAAATAACTACTAAATGTAATAAGCCTTGATTTGCAAATGTTTGACATTTACAGTAATTACATGTATGGTAGTTTCATTTTTGTTCACTTTAATTTCAAAGATTCAGCTTTTATTTCCTGTTATTTAAATCTAGATGTGTAAACCTAAAGGAAATAGCATCTTTACCTTTTATCAGCTTTGACACCGTCGTTAAGTCCTGAGTTAGCTGCTACCTAGCTAAGTTTCTGCCCTTTCTAATATTACAACAGCATGCATATGATTCCTCCAACATACAATTCCATCTGCTGCAGTGAGTTAATGCATCTCCAGGCATGCCTCCACACGTGCTGAAGAGATGATATACATGAACCACCCAAAGCATGCCTCTCATATGTGCACCAGTTCTAATGTGCTTAGCCACAATAAACACAAAATTCACAAATAAATACAATGCTTACAGGAAATCCATGACAGAGAGGTTCTCACTTTTCCTATCTTCCATTCCACATTAACATTCTCACATGAACAATTACTTAAAACAGAAATGCGGGCAGATCAGCTCAAGCTGTTTTAGGCCAACATGGCATCTTTTTGCAAACAGCTGTTGTTTGTTAAGTAAGGCGAGGCAAGGCGAGGTCGGGCAATAAGCAGCACAGTCTGGCTGACTGTGCCCGGGTGCTGAGGAGTGCCAGTTCTGGTATTTTAGGCAGTCAGACAGTGTCACCTGTCAGCAGACTAGTCTGGACAGAGTCTGTCTAATGGTGCAAGACTTAGCAACACAACGGTATCTCCCTCTTGAGGTCTTGTCAGTGGGCCAGCAGTGTGTGGTGAACACCCACAAAGTGCCGATAACAACATACAGACTGGCCTGAACTGACATCAGGGATAAAACCAGGACGTTGTATGGTTGATGTTTCAGATTTCGTGGAGCATGAGGTGGGCCAAAAAGACAGGAGGGCTCAGTCTCACACCCTGACAGCGTTTCTGACGGACCTTTCTTCCCCTGTTGATCATGACCATGTGTATCCTGCCCTGAGGGAAGTCAAGAAAGGAGGTACTCTCCAACTCTTTTTCTTACTTGTTAAAAAGGTAACAGATCTTTTGTGATGTATTCATTTTTCCCCATACGATATAACTAGCACATGCCTTGATGTCATGACTGTAAGCACATAGTGTTATAGCTTATTTTAGAACCCATTATATTTCAAACCCATTTATTGTCTATCCTGTTTGTAGTTTTGTCATTTACCACTAGGACATTAATTGTATAATTACCTGACTAAGGGATTATTACCCGGTGTAGGAGCCATATTGACCAAACCGATGAGTTTCCTTTGACGACGACAACATGGCTAGAAATGCTTTAACGTACAACACCGCCTTTGGGGCCGTGATGACCTCATACATAGTACACAGCCAGATGCACGACGTGTACGTGTGAGGTATCGGGCCGCTATGAGCTGTACGCCTCACTTTTGCTTGACGACAAGAAGAGAGAACACACGAACTGAAGGAGAAAAGAGAATTGTCGACCTACAGAGCAAGACAGTTTTTGACGCGATTAAACCAGCGGTCGACCTGTGAGAGCTGAGACTAACCGGAGTCTGACCCGGGACTAACCTGAGATTCGATCTGCGCGATCAACCCCAGATCTACCAGAGTGACTCACGGAAATAGGAATCAGCGACAACTGGAGATATGAATTGAACGAACTTTGCTGCTACACCCGGACTATGTTTTTAGCCCTTCCAGTCAGTCATGTTGATCTACCATTTATTTATTTTATTTTATTGGGATAAAAGTTATGAAAAAATAATGAAAGAAATAGGAAAGAGAACTGAATTATAACTTTAACTATGTGTACACTGTTACTTAAATGTATTACGTTTATTGGTGAGTCTGTTTTGTGACCTACATATTATTTTTATTTTGTTTGTATTCAGACCTTCACCCCAAGAGCAGCTTAACTAAAGTAATGGCAGGGCGAGAATCCGCTGATGATGACAACGAGCTCTTCAATGCAGACTGGTACTGGGGCAGCATCACAAGGTACATAACGTTTTCAGATGGCATGGTGATATTTTTAAATACTGTCTGCTTAATTGACTTTAAACTTTTTTAAACTCGTGGTAATTCTACAAGGCAATCGTTGATAATTACATGCTGCAGGTTTCTGCACCTACTTTTGATTATGAGTCCTACATCAAATGTACTGTTTGAAACCTTTTAAGTCATTTTTGTACCATATAGAGAGGAAGTAAATGAGATAATGAGAAACACTCCTGACGGAACATTCCTGGTCCGACATGCATCCAGTCAGGTTAAGGGGGAATATACTCTCACACTAAGGTAAATATTTTTTTGAGTCTTGTTACACAACCTGTTGTCATGTATTCATAACTTGAAAAGGTTACCCAGCATTTGGTACAACAAGTAAAGGGTAGCACACAGCAGTGCATGTGCAATTATAGATGTCTTGATACCTGTCTAAAAATATGCCACATCTTCGAAGTATGTTTTACCCAGTGGCTATACATCAATAGTATTTAAAGGAATAATTATTTATTTATTGTTGGCAGCTGTGATATAACAAGTATTTAAATTAAGTAATGTTAAATGTATTCCCAGATTTATTTGTATTTCAAAATGATCAACAAACTGGATTAGAAAATGGTTTCTGTGGCATTCATTTTTTTGTATGTAGTTGTTTTTTGTGACTTACACATTACATGAGTTGATGTTTTTAATCCACTGGTACTGGATCAGTACCAGTATCAACCAATATGACAAGTTAAGAAATTGTTATTGAAAAGTAAAAAGAAGGTATCAGAAAAACTATGATACATTTATCAGCTCTCTGTATTTTGTGGGATATACTTGTTCTAAATACAAAATATATTGTCAACTGTCAAGCATTTCCTGCTTTCATAGTTTACATTTCAATGACTTTAGAGTGTAACTTAATACATTTCTTGATTTCTGTCTAATTTTAGCTAAATGAGGACAGACATGCCCTGAGGTTTCAGATATAAATGTTGATGTTTGCTGATTAGAATTTGGCACAGACTATAGAAGTGAGCAACATAACACCGTCTACACAGTCAAGTTTTTTCTGTCTACCTGAAGGAAAAGACACACTTCAGCTTTAAATAAATTTGTTGTCCCATATCAAAAGTGTTTCATTTGTATTGCACCTTCTTATAATATTAAGATATGACAAGAGGACAGGAGATAATTAGTTTGTTGCAACTATAGGTACAGGCAAGTGCCATTATCCTAGTTTCCTCAGAAAAAGCTTACTGCTACTTTTATCGCCATCAGATGTGAGTCTGTGTTCAGATTGAGCCTCTGCTTAAGTGACATAGAGTAATATCATATCATACACATAAGTTATCAAGTTCTTCTTTCTTAAAAAAACTGAAAAAGAAAAGTTTCCATCCACACAAATGCAGCTCTATCAATTCTACCAACAGTTTGAGACTTGTTCAAGAAATGTATACTCCTGTTGCACATGGTTATTTGTGTATGCATATTTTTTTTCTAACTTTAGAAAAGATGGCACGAACAGACTGATTAAGATTTTACATCATGGAGGCAAATATGGCTTCTCTGAGCCCCTGGTGTTTCCTTCAGTGGTGCACCTGATCCAGTATTACCAGAACAAATCACTTGGCCAATACAACTCCAAACTGGACACTCGATTACTCTACCCTCTGTCCAGACACCAGCAGGTGGGTTTATGATGCCTCTGTGTACGTATAGTCATACTACCATGCTTACGTTTACATTGCTGTTGCTTACGTTTACATTTGACATTTGTGTTAACGTGTAATAACTGGAGTAGAAGAAGCTAAAAAATGCTTATTGTTTGAGACAAAACTTAAAATAACACTATTAATGTTACAGCCACAACCTTTTCATAATTGAATTTATATCAAACTATATCTATAAAATGGATTTGGTCTAAAATCACTTTGTATTTCTTTTGTTCAGCAAGTTGTGATGGAGGTTGACATTGATGCAGTTAGAGAACAGCTGAGGATATTTCAGGATCGATACAAAGAGAAAAGCAAAGAGTATGACCATCTGTTTGAGGAGTTTAATCAATCCTCACAGGTTCAACATAATCATTTTTACTACAATTACACCACAACGCCACCTATTTAGGCTTTACAAACTTGAAAACCGTAATATTAAACATGTTTCTTTGACTTCTCAGGACATCCAAAGCAAGCACACAGCCATTGAGGCTTTCAGTGAAATTATTCGGATTTTCGAGGACGAGTGTGAAACTCAAGAACGCTTCAGCAATGAATACATTAACATGTTCCTAACATTACACAGCAGTGCAGAGACTGACAAGTAAGTATTATTAGTACCTAATCTATTTTATAATTTAATCACTTTTTAAAATCAATTTAATTCTACTTATTTTCTGCAGTTAATGTAAGAATTAGTTTTCTGGCCAAAGTCAGACTGACAACCTCTGAATTGTTTCTTAAGTTGTTCATTCCCTTACTCCCAGAGTACAAAGCAACTCTGATGAACTGCAGTCTAGGGTGGAAGAGATCCACAACAGCAAAAAGAACTTGGAGGAGGAGCTAAGAAAAAAGTCACTTGCTTACATGGAGGTCAACAGGAAAATGAACAGTATGAAGCCTGACCTTGTGCTGATTAGGAAGATCAGAGATCAATATCTGCTGTAAGTTTAAAATTTTAGAACCCCATCTTCTGGATCACACTGATTATTAAAGAAAATATTCTTTGTACTTATGAGTTAAAACATGAGCATGAGATGAAACAATCCGTTTATATGCTTAGTTAAAAAACAACTCCAACAACTCTAAGTAACTGTTTGCCCATGTTTCAGCTGGCTCGCCCAGCACGGGACTAGGCAGAGCAAGATTACTGACTGGTTGGGTATCCAGAATGAAGAAGAAGAGTGAGTATCATCATTTATGCAGGTCATCTGAAGGTCTGTGACTTAAACAGGAAAAAATGTAGAATGTACATAGCTTCTTCTGTAAGTTGTGTGTTTTGGCTCAGGTTTGCAGGAAATGTTAAACTCAGCAACACTTTAAATATATACTGTACTATAACAGCAGCTACATATTTTTCCTTTTTTCCTTTGCCAGTCACATTTGAGTACAAGTTAACTAAGTTGCAACAACAATGCTGCTCAAAGGACAGGCCAAGGCATTAACCTGCCAAGCAGTGTTTACTGATAACTGATTTACTGATAACTGTGAGATCCATGTCATTTCTGGGGGAAATTATCATTTTCATTTAATATAATTTCTATATCAGCATCCTAACTTCACACTGTCTTTCAGTCTGTACACCCTAGCAGATGACACGCATCAGGAGGAGAGGACCTGGTATGTTGGTAATATGACGCGAAAGGAGGCAGAGGAGCTGCTGAGGGGAAGAAAGGATGGGACCTTCCTAATCAGAGACAGCCAGTCTCAGAGAGGCTCCTTTGCCTGCTCTGTTGTGTGAGTACATTCAAATGCATTTATTTTAGGTATTTAGAAGTTACATTGTATATATAAAGTATACACTTCGTTTTAACCACTTACTCCTTACTTACTGATTAAAAAGAGAAATTGAGGACTACACATGCGAAATAAAATTAACAAAAAACTATAGGCCTTATTTTTTTTCTCTCGCTCTGAAAACTCTGAAATAATCTGACTGCTTTCTGGTAATAATTAAAGAAGTTTTCTGATGGCCATTTTACAAGATAAACTAGAAAAAAGTATAAAGTATAGAAAAAAAAAGTGGTGACAGAAGCACTGCATGCCAATGCTGGTGTTGTGAACATACGTGCAGCCAGTAGTTCAGCGAGAGAGCAGTGATGAAGATGTGATAAGCAGTGGAGCCCAAGCAGGATGTACTCAACACAGGTTTCTCCTCATGCAGTGTGGACGGGGATATAAAGCACTGTATGATCTACAAGACATCCACAGGATATGGCTTTGCTGAGCCCTACAACCTTTTCTCATCACTGAGAGAGCTGGTCCTCCACTACCACCACACATCCCTGATCCAACACAACCAGCAGCTAAATGTAACCCTGGCCTGGCCGGCTCTCAGCCAGCAGCGCAGCTGAGACATACCAGCATGCCACACTGATGCCGCTTTCCCAAACGTTTAGGACACATCAATATAGACACTGTTACTGTCACTGTTAGCTAACAGTACAGCACATGTTAGTGTTGAATTTTCACAGATTTCAATATTTTATTATCCTGAATCGGCATCACAGTAAACAAGACCGCTGACTGTACCATAGGCATCAAAATATTTTTGCTAAAATAGTTTTCCATTTTGGAGGTAAGCACAAAAAAACCATATTTATTTAAACAGATTAACATTTAGTTTAATACCATTTTAAAGTTCCTGTCTCTAGATTTGGCCACTTTTGCCTCATACTGCACCTCAGACATTTAAAAATATAAATAGATTATAGTCCAGGGACCCAAAAACTCATCTATATAAATAATAATCTATATCATTAGTGGAGTAAGACCACATGCACTATGAGTAACATAGAAATTGAGGAGACCTACAGCACTACAGATTTGAGAGAATTCATCAACAATTCACATGGGCGTAGCTGGTAAAAATGTTAAAATGTATGCACTAGGAATATAAAAGTTATATTGTTGTAGCACTGTAACAGACAGTAATACATATAATATCGAAGTACTTACTAATTATAATAGGAATATTATAGTTAGCCAATAACTTGATACTGTACTAAGTACAAAGTACTAAGTTCAACCAGCATTAACATGTGTTTTTTTTTACCTATCTTTAATGGGTTTGCCTTGTTCAGTTAACATTTTGTTCCATTTGTGTCCATGAATGGTGCTCGTTACTAATTGCTTCAGTTTTCTGTGAATGCACTTTCCCAGGATAAGTCATACTGTATGGGCTGTAGTGTGACATCTCTTTTAAAGCTAAAAATCTTTGTCATTAGACATGGTGCTGTGCTTGAGATCATATAAATATGTGATGCAGTAGGTATACAGAATTTGTTTTTAAGAGCTTTTTACCATATGTTAACGGTCAAAAGTAATGCACTGACGGAGACAACAAGACTATTAAATAGTGGTTTAATCTAATGAGCATGCTGATAATTTTAGCAATATAGAACTTACATTGCCTTTTCTCATCACGTTGCTGAGCTTAACATAGCTGGATATAACTCACTGACTTATATCACCTACGGCATGTATGGCTCATGTCTTGCATGTGAAATTACAATGTAGGATTCTGTCTCTTATTGTTCTTCTTATTATGCACATGAACAGATTATCAGTGTTAAATTATGTACATTTTCTAGAAAATAAATGTATCTTATATCATTTGTTGTAAATTTAAAAAAAGAAACTTTACATGTTACTTTTGTAGCAGATAGTAGAAAACTTATACAGCTCATATGTGCACAAACAAACTACCACTGCTTTGTGGAGTTTAGATTTAAAGCATAGCGTTTGCACACATGTATCTCCTATGAAGTGGAGATATGACTGTCTTTATATGCATCCTCCTTCTGACTCAAGCAGGTGGATATTTAGTGGTGCGAACAGAATGCTGGTACGATTGAGTTGTGTTGTAGCACCGATAAAGCACTGATGATAACGTTTTTTCCTCTGTGTTGTCTTTAATGAGCTACCATCTTAATAGTTTAGCTCCCTTATGTAAAGACATGTTTGTATTCTTTAATTGCTTGTGGCAATATGGTCTTTTTATGTTAATGACAATTTTTTGTACTGTCAGAGTTTTACCTCTGTGGAAACATATACCGTATTCTTTAATGTTAATGGGCAGTATTTGTTTGGTAGTTTGGTATTTTTATGTTTTTGAATTTTTCCTCTTATTTTGAAGAGATCATGTCATTGAGATCTAATTCTTCATTACCTTCTCATCAAAAAACATGTTAATGACTGAATGAAACTAAAATACTTTGGTGTGCTATTGATATTTTTATGCAGTTTAGCAGTTAAGTAAAACATTCTACCAAGGTGCATATAGCATATACATTTGTTATTTTGAAGTGCAAATTAAGTATTTGTGATGGATACTATGTAGCATGGAAGACTACTTAGCAAGGAAGGACCTAAGAACTAACTGTCCTGATAATTAAGACCATTTATTTGGATGATGAAGTTGATTGAAGGGGCCGATATGGTGAAGAACTACTGAATGAAAGCAATGCTGTATGAGTTAAATAATACAGCTTCATTTTGTCTGTTCTTTGGTGTATTGAAATAGTAATGGTTTTTAGATTGAATAATACTAATTTGATTCCTAAAAAGGCATTTGTTTTTACTTTATTTTTGCCTCCTAGGAATTATGGTTAGATTGGATGATTACAGGTCATAATTTGCCTCAATGCCAATGCAATGTGACAGTGTAAGAAATAAAGAGAGGTAAACCTGTAGGTAGTAAAATGGACAAGCTTGTAATTTGATGACAGATTACAGTAGGGTGAATTTTTTTAAAATCTGTGGACTTAATATACGAAGAAAGGTTTTGTTTGATGTTCCACTGTGCATATGATCAAACCTCCACTTGTCTCTGCATTGCATTCATGTTAGTTGTTAAAATGTATTTACTGCAATGCAAATGAAATTCTGATTTTTGTGTAGTGTCTGTCCTCTCTGGCCACTTTGATCAAAACAATTATTTTAATTTTTTTGACTTTACCTACTTTGTGCACTCTCAGATCCCCCAAATAAATTTGAGATGATGTTTAAAGCAATGCTATTGTTGAGTATTTTTTCAAACCCAATATTTAAATTTTTGCTAGGATCAGAAGGTAACATAATTTTTGACTGTTAAGATGGTCAATGTGTCAGATTCTGCCATAATATCAGTCATAATTTGTGCTGCGTCATTGCCAAAGGGATGTTAATGTACGTAACCCAGTGCCTAATTTTGTTTCTGTGAACTGGGCAGACAGACATAAGACATCATTATTATCATTTCAAACAAAACTTAACCATAAGGCTTACCTGCAAAATAAGTGCAGAGAAAAACATGATGAAAAAAACATTAATCTAGCTTGAATCAGACACTGCAGTCTACCACCACTTCGCCACATGACTTGATGCTGCTTCAAAACAAAGCTTAGCCACACAAACCATTGTCAAAGGGCCTTTGCACCAAGCAACATAACATAGGTGATAATAGCAGTACAACCTTAAAAAACGCTGTCTGTTTTCATTGAGCCTGTAGAATGAAGACAAAATAAAACCCAATAACAATCATTGTTCCTGGAGAATCAATGAATAATTTCGGAAAACCTTATACTTCTCATGTCCTCAAAGTACCCTAACCATTAAAATCACAACACACACACATACACAGTCTACACCGTGAACAGCAATGATTGAAAAAGAGACTCGTTTTACCTTCAGAAGATCATCTTCTTGTTGGCCTTCTGGATGCAAACTCTGTTGAATAGTTATGTCCATGTGGTGCCTGGAAATCACCAAGTTAACAGACAAACAGTCAGTCAGTGTCATCTTTTTCCACGACGTGTCTGGGGTTATAGGCGACTGGTGTACCGTCAGCTTTTAGCTAACTTTACCCAAATGCTGTTAGAGTTTGTGCAGTATATTCCCGGTGCTAAAGTGAACAATCCAGTTCGTTATCGCTGTTAGTTGGAAAGTGAAACAGGCTACTCTCTTCCATGGCTATCTGAATCGACCACTGAATCAACCTGAATAACAAACTTCAAACTAATGAGCGTTCGTCATTAGCATATTATGCTAGCTTGGAGAGGTCACTTCCTGGATCGTTCGCTTGTTAGGTCGCTCAGGTGGATTCAAGGTAATTTCCGTTAAACCCACCGGAAGAACGCACCTGCGGGAAGATGGCGAAACGTTCAGTTAATCCGTGAAATGTTTTTTTCAAGAAAATAACCTGCGCTTTATATTATTTTCTCAGATTTTTTTTTAGCACTTTCTGTAGCATTTTTTTGTCAAAACTCTAATATAGCTTAAGTAATGTGTGTGTTGTTAAGCTCTCTAGAAAATAAATCAAACACCATAAAATCAATAATTATGAAAACAGTAACTATAAAATGAACCACAGTTGTTAGATGGGACGTTTATGATTTTTTTCTACCCAATAAAGCGTCCTAGGTTCCCTGAACGCAGCAGCGTTCAATCAACGTGTTGTTAAATAGCTGAGGGTGGAGCGTCTCTGAAGCAGGAGAGGAAACGCGTGTCTTCGCTGTCCTCAGTCCTCAGTGAGATGTGGACATCAAACATGAGGGCGTCACTGCTGCTGGCTGTGTTCTTCCTCCTCTCTGCTGACCGGACAGGTTTGGGTGCGTGGACGTCTCACCCCAAACCGGCCTGCCGTTATCCTCCGTCTCAGTGGTGTCGCTCATTAGAGATCGCAATAGAATGTAAAGTGAGTAAAAATAAGTAATTTATTTCCTAATTTACGTGGTTGTTGTTATTTCTTTTTTTATATTATTAATCCTGCTTGGACCTGTCTGACTGACCCCCACTGAGTGTCTGAGCTGAACATGTTAACGTGGTGTTCACGATTCTTAATTATCCTAATTATTGAAATGTAAAAGCATACAGTCTTTATTTTGCGATGAAAAAAAACAAAAAAAATGTGCTTACTATTTTTTTTTTGCCAAATATATTTCTCTTTGTTGTGGTCTGTATTTTTCTACATTCAATATTTGACATCTTAAAGATAAATGTAAATTACCACACTTTTCTCCCTATATGTGAACTACCTGAAATCATTGAGCATAATATTCTCAGAACATGGACAATTTGATTTAGTGGAAATCTGTGGTCTGCATCTAAATGGGAGTCATGCTTCAGAAATTGTACAGCAGCACTTTCATGTGACTGGCAGAGGTCTGGGTCAAATAACACAAACAGTTAATCCGTTTAAAGATGGCTGAAGCAAAAAACAGGATGTGCGGATTAAAATCGTCCTTTAAACTCTACTACTGTTTATATCAGTTCAGTTTTTATTAACACTATTGTGTTGTGTATTACATTGACCGTTGTACTTATCTTACACAGTGCTGTTTTTCATTTTCAGTCACAATTTTATTTTTCCTCTTGGTTTATAATTTAAAGTAAATAAACACATTAAAGTCTTTTTGTGTGTGTGTGTGTGTGTGTGTGTGTGTCTAGGTTCAGAAGCAGTGTATGTAGGTGAATGCTACCAGACTGAACCGGGCTGTTCCTCCTCTATCTGTCACTCTGTACTATGAGAGTTTGTGTCCAGCCTGCAGAGTCTTCATCACCCAGCAGCTGTTCCCCACTTGGACGATGCTGCAGGACATCATGTCTGTTACGCTTGTGCCCTACGGGAATGCTAAGGTACCCTTATCCTCACAAACAGTTGCTTTTAAAAGTGGAGAAACTGTTTTTTTTTTTTCAGCATACAAAGACTTTCTGACAAAGAAACCCTTCACTGCTTTTAAATAATGATATCACCAATTGGAGTGAGACTCGTAATTCTTTTGTAGGAGGTTCCATCGGCAAATTCTCCCTTCACATGTCAGCATGGAGAGCCTGAATGCAGAGGAAACATAATTGAGGTTTGCATGTTTCATCATCTGTCATGTTTCGTTTATAGAAAAGCATGATGTTATGACTTGACCTAAAACGATGTGCTCCTCAGGCCTGTATCATCCATTTAACACGACACTCAGCACTTCAGATCATCTCCTGCATGGAGTCGGCTGCAGACGTCCTCAATGCTGCACAGCCTGTGAGTATTTACAAAAACACATGCAGACATTGTGTTTAGTGATTCATTGTTGGGGCTTTAAAACCAAACAGAATAATTGGCAGATGAAAATGTGAAGATATTTTGTAAGGGCTGTGTCTGTACTGTTGTCTAGTGTCTGCAGCTGTACGCACCATCTGTCTCCTGGTCAAGCGTTGACTCTTGTGTGAAAGAAGGACTGGGATACCGGCTGATGCACGCTAACGCTGCCTTGACCAGAGCTCTGAACCCTCCTCACACACATGTCCCCTGGGTCACCTTCGATGGGGTAAAACACCTGTTCACCTGTATTCACCTGTGCATGTGTTTTATATCTGTGCATGTCCCAGGATTTGTGTGTTGGGACAAAAAAAGGTAAACTGGTCCTTAGCTTAGCAGACAGAAGGCTATGTGAGTGATATTTAATGAAGACTAAATATTAAACAGAAGTATACATTTAAAAAAAAAACTGTTGCTTTGCAGGAATACACAGAGGAAAATGAAGACAAAGCAATGTCGTCTCTTTTCCATTTGGTTTGCCAGCTTTACAAGGTGAGGACTTGCTTGTGTAGTCTCTGGTATAGATATGTGTGGACATTATCTACTACTTCTGACAACACAATGTATGTTAGTGCCATTGCGTTGTCATATTGTCTCATTGCTATGAGTTGCATTTGGATCAGTGTCCACATTTCTAGGGTTATTATGCGACTTTAAATGAGCAATGCTGGGATGTGACTGAAACTCTGTTATGTCTACAGGGTGTGAAGCCTCCGGCCTGCACCGGAGCCCCGGTCAGACTGCACAGAGGCTTTTGCTAAATACAACAAAATCAACATGTCTATGTGCTGCCTGCAGGAAAACAGCAGATTATATAACATACACCGTGTTCCAATTAAATTCAGAAAGACAAGTTATGTTGTTGTTTTTTTCATTGATAAGTGTTGATATGGATTCAAAAAGATTCTGTGTGTAATGTATCTCCTATATTTATGAAAAACCTTGTTTATTTTAGGCTGATTGACATAACGGAAATAATTAAAAACCAGTATGATCTAATTGTCCATATAATTTATTGGCATTTTCCATTCAAAACACCCTGAACTCCCCAAGACAATTTTGGCAAAAATGAAAAAAAAAAATATATTTATTTTATTTGACAAAAAAAAAAAAAAACATTGGAGTGGCAGAAGTATACATCCTTATAAGGTATACTTGATTTTTAGGCTCCAGAACATAAAATCAAATGTCCTACGTTACAGTACTTTGTCTCAACTGTAAAGTTTGAAGAATAAATATCTTTATCGACGTTTGCACGACACAGAGGCAGAGAAAACGAGACGGCATGAACATTAACGGTGGCAGCATCAGCGCAACACAATAACAGCGGGAGCAGGGAGCCTGCTGCTCGTCAACACATTTAACACTGCATGGCACTGATGTCTTCCTGTAAAGAGCCACAGTGCTGGATTTAACATGCTGATGAAAATGCCTCAGATCACTGAGCTACACACTTAATGTTCAGTTGACTGGAGGTCGTTTCAAACATTCCATGTGATGGAAATGCCAATGTGCGAGTGACTTGTTTCTGCTCAGAATACTTTCATAATAATAAGATAAAAGTTCATTTTTCCTTGTCTTTGTATTCTATGTTGCCTTTCTGGTCGCCACTTGTACAAATTAAATAGTGTTTTACTCCATACAAAATGGAGAAGTTAAAAACCTAACAGGAACATTAAAATACCGTACAGCCGACTGGATCACTGCTGAGTTCCAGGAATGACATAATGGAAAGGTTAAGATAAAAAATAACTAAGATTTTAATTGTACAGTTTTTTGCAAGAGGCATACAAAGAAACTCCCTCATGAAACAGCAGCTGGTCTAAACAACATCTAAAAAGCATTTCATGTAAATGAATTCTGCTTTGAGTTTTCATATTGCTGGATGAATGCCTTGCCTGTGCGCAATACATTTATTTTCAGATTTTTAATTTCTAACTTTTTCTAACATTTTAACACATTTTTTCCTGTAGGGAAATATCAAAACCATTAAAATTTTTACTGGTGGAAATGTATGTTTTTTTCATAAAAAGACAAAGCTGCTTCATCAGTCAGAATTACTGAGTCAGTACCAGTCCCAAAAACCCTCACCAGCATTTGGACCAGACCAGACGTTTACAGTGCGCAGACAGTTATGGACATTTGGTGTCTGTAAAAGGAAGAGGACACTTAATGGTGATGATGATGATGCACTGCAAAGAGATGGCAGTGTTTATTGCACATAACAGTAAGCAGGTGTTTCATTTAGTTTAGGGTGAAATGGTTTTAAACCAGGCAGAAGAAAAGGCCACTGAGCATTGATCACCTCCATCACCATCACCAATCTGCCCATTAGATTCTGACGTTTGTGTGCAAGTATTACTTTGTCCTAATGATGGTGCTAGAGGTAATGTCTGAATAACTGAGGTGTTGAGGTCTATGGCATCTTTATATGATGAAGGCATCTTTGGTTAATTTTTGCCAAATAAAGTTAAAAAAAACAACAACTAAATGCTGTAAAAGAAAAATAGCTGAATTTCTCCAATTTGATCACTGTTTTCACAGTAAATAATGCACTGTGAAATGACAGAATACATAAAAGGACAGAGCCTTAACATTACTGAGAAAACCTTTCCACTTTCTGGTAAACGTTGAATCTCTATGTTTGATCACACATCTGCAGACTCCTAGATGGTACATAACAATTTTTGATAAACTGTTTGGACACACTCAAAATACTTGTTGCACAGCTAAAACCAATTCCCAACATTTCTCCAGTTTCACAAACTGACGGAACCATTGAAAAGTAAAGACACAAAACAGTGAGTGAGCTGGCGTTCTGAGGCTCAGGCATGTTAAATACTGCAAAATGGTCTTTTAACACCAGGTTCCAACCTCTCCTTGCACATGTAAGGCCCATTAATAAAGCCTACGAGCTGCGTTAATGAAATACTGTTAGACTAGTGTTTTCTACTACTGCCTGTGTAGTGCTTGTTTACAACCTGGTCATCTACATCAGTGACAGCAACAAATGCTGAGCCACACTGAACATGTACTTGGTACAGAAGGAGTCATGGAACTCCTGACACGACACACATTCTCAGGTCTCAGCTCTCTGATTACGAAAGGGCTGAGCAGACTGATCCTACAGCTACTTAATTATCTGCTTTAAATACTTCTGACATCTATCATTTGTAAAAACTAACACTGTAAAGTCAATGACTTTGATACAATCATCAGGTTAAAATCTCTAATGTAAAAATGTACATAATCTTAGGCTGGCAGGTGTTTGTGTGTTATCAACACTTATGGCACACAGTTGTTCCCAGTCAAGCACTAAGGACCAAATGAATACAATCAGTTTACTTACTACAGATGACTGATTTCTCTCAGCATCCTATAAAACTGTGCCCCTTGTGATCTCTACAGCAGTTCCTGTGGGCAGGGTAGGAAAGTAACACCAGGGCTATTTGGGTGATCGAGTGGATCTGTATTGATTTAGAGAAGCATTTGAGTCCAACCTTTGGAAACAGTTGTATATCTAAAGTGGCTGTGAAAGAATTAGGGATTGGTCATGAATGTATGGATTTAAAAAATGGGCGTCAGCCAGGGAGGGGGCGGGACTAAAGAAAAGGCACTACTGAGCTGCATTATGTTAAATGACGTATCCACTGTTCCAGGGACGAAATGTCAACAACAACAACAACTTTGACTCTGCAGCTTTGAGTTCATTATTTGAGGAAAGAATTTCTCCTAAAATTCAAAGTGCAATGCAAAATTACTGGCTTACTCTGATAACACAGATCTGGCATCATCATACGTAAGTATTTCTTAACGGGACCGTGGTGTTCGCAATAAATTCACAAAGACTTTACACTGTGGCACAGAAAAGTGTCTGAAATACAACTGTAAATTTGAAAAAGACCAAACGAATCCCAATGGGTCCGAATCAACCAACACAAGACTGATTTATAAATGAATAAAGGCTATTTCATCATCTATAAGACACAGGATGTCCACTCACAAAAGCTGCAGTTATACACCATTAAGACGCCTGACTTATTTTTAATGTTTAATGTCAGATTGGTGGACAACTGCTACTGAACAGGTGGAATAGCTCTTAAGTTGACTACGCTGATTGCACCTGATTTTAGAAATAAATGGATACGTCGGGCGCACACGTCGCCATCTTCATTTGCACCTGACGCATCCATTAGATCTCCACATCTGATGTTCCTACCAGATCTGTGTCAATGAGACGCTGAGTTACTTCCCTGCCCTGCCTTTTAGTATCCAGATATCCTGCACTGTTTGAAGGATGAGTAGGCCTACATTTGGTGAAGCCCTTTGTGCGACCGAATACAAGGGCTGTACAGCAGAGATGGTAAAGTGCTACAGCGGACCAGAGGCACCCTGATAGAAAATACTTCTTAAGCACATGAACACGGATGAGACCAGCAAACATACAACAACGAACTGACAAAAAAACAAAACCTAAAACAAGGACACCATATAAATCATCTCAGGTAAAAAAGAAAAGCTGACACAGCTTATAAAAAAAGCTTATGGCATTTGTATGTTTAAAACACGAAACCAGGATTCAGTCTTTTTCAGTGTTCAATCTCTGCGGTGCTACAAAGTTTAAATATTCTTTTGTTCTGATTGCCTCAGTTGCCAAATTTCCTATTAAAGGGTTTCTACTATCTGTAGATACACACAGATTCAACAAAGTAGTTTGGAGGTAAATCAAACTGTAGTTTGGGGGTCAGGGGTCAGGTCAGGGGTACCCACTACATCTGTGCTACATTAGTTTCTTTTAGTTTCTCTTCATACCCTGAGGTTTAGGCCATCAGTATTCTCACTGCTCACCTACATCCTGTATTTGGTAAAATTATTCATCTCTCGCATCATTCTCAAACAAAAATATACTCATGTATTCCAAGGTGACTCAATAATTTCATATTTTAACTAAAAATGTGGTGCAAAATTAATTTCCAAGACCCTGTTGAACGGCCGCGATCCTCATTCGCTGCTCTTGTCTAAAGTGACAGACGAGTTATTTGATGAGGAAGACATTTCCTTTGACTTGTGTAGTTGTTAGGCTGTCACACCTCCGCTCTAGTCTTCTTCTCAGATTAACTGCAGCAGTCTTTGGGACTCTCTGAGGTGAAGCTACAACAAAGCAGGATGGGACACAAAGGCCTATCAGCCACCCAACGTGAGACGAAAATCAATCTCCTTCGCTGCAAATTAAAACAAAGCAGAGGGGCATGTGTCCCCGGTTATCCAGAGAGGGCGTCTCCAGTGTAAAGGGACTGTGGTGATTTTACAGACTTTATCGGAAAAGGCCTGCCCTGCCTCCTTTTCCCTACACCCAGTGCTCCTGTCTCTCAGGCAGGGCAGGTTGTGCTGGTCGTTATGTGCCCAACCGCAGGCAGGCCACCGCATCTCCCTCCTGGCTCAGTTCTCTGTCCCTGTCGGCGACCCCTCGTCCCGGGGAGGCCAGTGTTCTGTGGGAATGGGGGCTCCGTACGGACATAGCAGCCAGATTCAGGGTCCGAGATGGGTGCGGCGAAGGTGGACGGTACCTGCTGCTGCTGCTGCTGCGGGGGTCTGGAGACAGCGAAGGAGAGGAGGAGTCCTGGTGCCGATCACTACCCGAATGACACTCCTCCTCTACGGGACTCTCCAGATCAGATTCCACCTCATCCTCCTCCTCTTCCTCCAGAGTAAGTTCGAACTGGAACTTGTCCCCTCCACCGCCTCCTCCTGACGGGACAGCTCCTCCTGCTCCAAAGGCTCCTCCTCCTGGCTCCCCCTCCGCATGGTGCTCCTCCGGGCTGGAAGGCGAGGGGCTGCGGGGGATCATGCTCTGGTACCACTCCCTGTTGTCCTCCAGAGTGTCCAGCATTTCCTGGGCATCAGGGTGCACCAAGTCTGCCCAGGTCTCCCACAGAGGGTGGACTATGTAGTCAATGAACCCCACCTGGTCATAAGAATTGGTAACAACACAATTATTAAAAACTGCAACACAGTATTGGGAAGAATTCATTAAACTGTATGTAAAGATTTATTGCATTGTGAAAACCAATGTTGAATAGTGCCTCAGAAAAAACTCAAATCTGAGTTAAAGTATCTTTTCTTGCTGTCTTAGTTTTAATAAAGAAAATACTTTATCCTCTTTAAACCTCTGTTTACACCAGACTGTTTTCACCAATAAACCCTGCACTGTACCTCAGATTTCTCCACATCTCTGTGTCAGTGTGTCATACCTGGGTCTTCTCTATGGAGGCGTTTTGTTTGTCACACATGGGACTGATCTCCATGCCCTTGTCTCGCTCTCGATCTCCCTGGGTGAAAAACTCCACCATTATGCGATCGGTCCACTGGCGATACAGCTCCAGTGGTTTGGTTGGGTTGCTCAGGTCAGCACAGTGGACCATGTTTTGCAGAACCTGGAGGAGACGACATCAGTAATGTAGGTTTTCCAACTTTTCACCGCAGCATTTAGTTGACGCGTGTTGTCCACAAAGAAAAAAGCGTGTCCTCCAATATACTTGACAAACGGATTTATTCTCCGAAAACAAAATAAAATAAATAAAGAAAAAGCACACGTTTTCCACTATCACTGTGTCAATCCACTCACTAACACAGCTTTGATCCGATCTCAACACGGTCAAAAGAAAACTGTTTCTGTCCACCTCCACAAGGCACTTCCTGGCTAAATATAAAAAAAAAACACACAGTGACCTTTGCTCCTGTTACTTAAAGTGACATTCACTATTTTTAAATTTTTCTCAGGCATAATAACAATAATATGAATTATCAATTGTTTACCAGAGAATCCCAATACCAATAATGAATTCGATTAATTTTTTAAATTATTATTCTACCATTAAGTGAAACCATTTAATTAATAACACACGGCACCTACAAGTAAGGTTTCTCTGCTTATGCTTGGGTCCAGTTAAAACGGGACATGGTGCAGCTTCTCCAGATCAACAAAACAATCTTGGTATGATTATGAGATATAGTTTTTTCTATTGATGATAATAAATATCTGTAAACTGAGTTTTTTTCTGTGTGTTCAGGCTTCATACATGAATGAAAGAATCAAAATATTTATTCTTAAATTGATTTGCTTTAAAAAGCTTTAAAGCTTCCTAGAAAGTACAATGTAATTTGGCAGTTATTACAGTAGGCAAAGGTCTGAGATTGTTATTGTAGTTTCCACAGACTACAGATTTCTAGATGAATTTTTAAAAAAAGTACATTTATACTTCATTGAATAATCATTTTTTTCTGTTATTGGAAACTTCATTCCTATTCGTACTGAGTTGTTTGTTTATAGCAAAATTCACATTTTGCATGTTTTAAATTAAAAAATAAAGTGGAATTTATGAAAAACTGTGAATTATGGGGAGCTTTTGCATTAACTCAGATAATAAAGGCTTTTATTACGATCGAGACAATAGAGGCTTTTATTACGATCATTTATAATAATAGTTTAATAATACTTTCATTTGGTTGTTACTCAGCAGCTTAAAATGATTGATGATGATCAAAATGAGCTCATTGCTCCAAACTTCAGCTTGGCACAAATGCAGTGACCACCACATGTCCAGCAGGTAGCAGCACTATCACACAAACTCCATGGCTGAATATGCATACAGCTGCCAGGTGAATGAAGGAAACCTCCAGTGAAAACGGAATATTGCATTCACATCAAGAGATTTAATATATCATTGTCAGCAGGGGGGGCTCTCACTTGAATGCGGTCAGAGTAGTTGTCAAGCAGCAGGACTCCCAGACTCGTCACCTTCTTGGTTTCTACCATTGTCTTCATGTCCGCCAAGAAGTTCATGTGTTTGGACATATCTGTGGCCAGCACCTGAAGAGGACGCCAGTCGCGCACACACACACACACACACACACACACACACACACACACACACACACAAACGCACAATACATATGCTTTAACTGAATATTCTGTATGTATTCTCTATAAGCCAGATATGGCCTACAAAGAAAAGCTTTACTGCAGCACTCTGATCTGGACATCAGTCAGACTCAGTGACAATTAAGCAGGTTTTTTTCTGAAAACAGAAGTTTTAAATTGACTTTGTGTTTTGTCTTTCCACTTTTAGTTATCCCATTGACCTGAAGATGTGATCATGCAACTGCATAACGACGTTTGGCCAGCAGCATTTTCAAAGAAGTCTTTTACCAGACACATAGCTAACACTTTAACTGTACACTGATGTATTACCATAATAATCTGGGACGGACTGGCCATCTGGCACACCGGGCATTTTCCCGGTCGGCCGACGTGCTATTTGGGCCGACAAGAGACAGAAAAGATCGAAGTGTGTGCGTTATCGAATGTGGTGGGCCGGTCTGGTCAAAAATGCCAGAGCCGATTTTTTGTTCCAGTCCTCCTCTGATAATAATCATAGTGAAAAATGGAAGTCCGAGTGCAGTGTGACTGAAAAGGAAATCACAGTGTTGTGTAAAAATTGCTGTCATCTCACCATGTCGATCACCATCTTGCGGAGGGAGTCTCTCAGTTTCTTGCTCAGGTTTTGGAAAATGTCACAGTTGTCTTCCTGGAGTAGTTTGAAGCCCACAGCCAGGTGGTGGTTCTCCAACACCGAGGCATCGTTGTACATCAACGCCAACTCTGAGCCTGCAGATGGAGAATGTACACATGTATCAAGACATAACACTAGTCAATTTATCATGCTGAAATTGTGCTCACGGTATCACCTGTCAAAGTTGGATTAGTCATACTGTGTAAAGTCTGAATGGGCACAGGCAGCTCTACCTGTCTGCTTACTGAATAATAAAGAAACATCTCATCAAACTGTATAAAATAGTTAAAGGCTCTGAAAGTTTAAAAAATATTTTGTGACATAAAAAAGTTTTAAAAAACTTTCTGGTAGGTAATCGAAGGGCTAATGTAATAAATTAACATTTATTTTAAAACATCTTCCTAATATATTTTGTTTGGTGTTGTTTGGCAGTGTTTTCATTGCAGAGAGGAACCTACTGGTGTTTATTAGGAACTGGTTGGTGACTCCTGGGTGGTCGACATCATGGATAGCACTAGCAAACAGAGCAGCCATGATCTCCAGGTCTGTGAACACTGCCTGGGATAGACAAGGACCGGGCCAAACACATTAATGTAAAACAATGCACCGAAATCCACATAAGCCACAGCAACAGCTTTCTCATCTTACCTCCAAAGCAGGGGTGGACAGGAGGACATGCGTGGACTGCACCACGTCAGCTGCATGGATGTTATTGTGATAAGCTACGTCAGCGTGGTAGTGGTCCTCCAAGGTCATCATGAAGGTGATGAAGGTGTTAATTGGGATCTTAAAGGTTTTCAAAAGGTCTCTCTCCTGGCATCAAAGGAGGGACACAGCAGTCAACTAAAATCAAACAGCTGTTACTGGAAATCTTTTCATTTTACTCAGTCATGGAAGGCGTCAGGTAATTCTGAGAATCGGGTCAGTTTCATTATTAGTTGCAAACGCTTGTTAAATTTGTCAACCGGCAAATACAACCTTTTGTGTCGCACAATAAAATTCCATTTAGACAATGGTGGGCTTCAAAATGACATGAGGTTCCTTCATAAGATATCCCTATAGATTTTTAAGTTATGTCTTCAAACTGCAGTAGCTGAAAATACAATAACTAGTCTAAAGAATAATGTCTCCCTCTATAGCAGGTCAATCCTCCAGTAAGTTCACCAACTAGCCTACAGGTGTGTCTGTCTGTCCATTTGGTGCTGAGCAGGTACAGTGTAAAGTGGACTTTTTGAACTAATCACTGATAATGCGTATTCTGTTTCTAATCCTCTATAGTTTAATCCCTATGAGTGACTATACATTGTTAGTATAACATGTTGGCAAAAGATGTTTCTCTCGCTTTGCTTTAGTGAAGGGAGGAAAGCTCGTACCTGGAAGACAGAGTACATGATCACCGTCAGAGGGCGGTTTCCTGAAAATTCTGCTATCTTAAAAATATCCAGGCCCCAACGATTAATGTCCTCTATCTCCTGGAGAAGTAAAGCAGGACATCTGTAAGACATGGTGTTTCGTGTGTACGTTTCTGTTGTGTGTGTGTGTGTGAGAACCCACCTTGGCCAGCAGACTCTCATGTGGCGTGCTGACACCGAAGCGGGGGATGCAGGCGGGCGCTAAGCTGGGACTCTGTGTGGCCTTTTTCACGCCACTGATCTGTGACATTGGCCTCTTCTTCTTCTCCTTCTCCTTAGGAGGCGGAGAAAGGATCTCCACGTCATGTTGTTTTTCTGTAACATCAACACACAGACACAGCCACATACTGTTAATGGCAGAGTTATTACTGATTCAATATGTCTGTAGTTGTAGTTCACCGACAGGGAACCTCAACAAGCTGTGCTGCATGTCTCCATGTCTCTGAATTTGTTGGACACTTTCATACCTACTGCTGTTGTAATGTCAAAATGTAGTAAAAGTATTGTAAAAGTAAGATTTTTATTGCTGCTCTTCCAGGCCTACATTACCCACAATGTAACTTTTGCTAGTGGTCAAAATCAGTGCTCCTGCTACAATAAAGTATTTTACACAAATTATTAATTAGACTTTCAATTCAGAAAAAAAACGTGCTATAATGCACAGCTTTTATATAGCGTGTAATAACATAAAGTTATAACATAGTCAACATTGATTATAAAAAATATCCTTGATTACTAAACAGTAGTTTATTCTACCTGTCACCCTGCAGGTCTTTTTCACTTCAATGTTACACAGATGGATGAAGATAAGTTTCTCTTTTTGAGCACTATAACAGAACAGTGTGTAAAGTTTGTGTAGTCATGGATCTCTGCTTTTAATCAGCACAACACAGTCTGTATCTGTGTTAGCGACTTTGTGAAAAATAGACCACAATCAGCGTTAAAGTGGAAAAACATGAATACAAAAAAATTGCAAGTAAATAGAAGAATGTAGGTTATAGATTTCAGGATAAAATCTAAATCTCACTTAGGTTCACAAAACTGAAATATGAAAAGATCTAAAATTAGACAAACATTATTATATGGAGGGTGCACACTGTATAAAACATGTACAGTATGTACCTATAATATCAGAGCACATTGTATGTACTGTATAAATGTACATTACTGCAAGGACATGTAATGCAGAACAATCAGTATTAGAAAGCTCAGGATCCTGGGTAAAAGACATCTGCTTCTCATGAGCTCAGCACCGTTTTGAGCTTAATGACAAAGCATGTGTCACGTTTTTCAAATACAGGGGGTTTTTTTAACCCACAGCAAACTATGTAATCTCTCAAACAAAAACAAACAAATCACCAAAACAAGATTTCCACTATTAGCATCGACTTAACCGAAATGCTCTCCGTCTGATCTGCTGACACAGAGGTACCCTTCCTGCAGACACGACCTGTGTGCTCATAATGACTCATCTGTTTTTCTACAAACCAACAGAATGAAAATCCTTTTTTAAAACATCCCAGACAGCCTTGCTTTAGCTGCCGTCCACATATCACCCGTAGCCTCTTCCCTCCACGCATGTCGCTCGGAGAATATCCAGATCTCAGGCCAGATACAAACAAACACCAGCCACCATACGGATGCCGAGCAACCTGTGTGACAGCTTCACGTGAGGCGCTGTCTGGCCTCGCTCACCTCTCTCACAGTGCCTCCTCTTCCTTCCACCGAAAACCACCGTGTTCATTTCCAAACGCAGCCAGGCTTGACGGCGAGGCTCTCATATCAAAAAGACGTCCAGCTGACAGCTCCATCGTCATTCAGCTGGACCTCCATCCCGCCAGCACTGCCGCTGAAGACTGAGCTTCCTATTGATGCAACACGCTGTCTAATAATATTGCACCCTGTTGCTACGACAACGCCACACAGTGTGTCCAGGAATGCTGTCTTTTGCAGCACCACCTTCTCTTTTAGGGAAGGACAAATCCTCACTGTCTCCATTCATCGCTTCTGACAAACAACCGTGTCCGCGTTTTTTTTTTCTTTTTTTGGGAGGGGGGGCGGGGGGGCGGGGTGAGTTCTCTGTATTTTCAGTCCCCTTAAAAAAAATCCATCTCTTCATATTTCTTTATAACTCTGCCTGTTCTACCTCTTATAAAATAAACCCTAATCATTGCTCTATAAATCAGAAAACTACCTCTCATCTTTTGTCATCCAGCATCTCATGCCAGAGAGCACGCCAGCGTTCACAGAGACAGGCAGCGCCACAGACAGAAAGCTCACTGACATGTCTGTCATAGTATAAATGTTACTAACACAAGGTCATTTCTTAAAATATATATTTGGCAGGCCATCAGTTTATAGCAGCAATAGACAAAATATTACAACATTGCTTAATATAAAAAATGTACCAGTATACCAGTCACCCAGTCAGAAAAAGCACTGAAGTTAAATGAATACCACTTTAAAAACTGTAAGCATCATAAAAGGAGAATGTAGTACGAGGCTGTCACACTGGATTACATTACACTTGCTTAGGGGTACCTAATAAACTGGAAACTCAGTGTATAATTTCATCAAAAAACGGATATATTTAAAATGTTAATGCTGAGGCTTCCTTACACACGTATTCATCACTGGATGATGTCAGGTGTTAAAACTCACCCAAGAAGGTGCTGGCTATGAACTCTGACACCTGATTTCCTGAGCGGCTTGTCTCCGACAGCTGCGTCAGCTCACGGTTCAGCATCCTCTTGAACTGTGTTGGAAACAAGAACAGTCGTAATGCAATCAATAATGACACAGTCATGTGGGATTGAGACTTTTGACTGGTTTTGATGTTGTGGCAGATTTTCCGAATTTTCCCATCACATTCTGATGGTTCAGAATGAAACAGGGCACAGATACACACTGTACTGCTACTTCACTAAAACCAGGGTAACAGTTTTCATGTTGTGGCTAAGACAATAATAAAATATGATTTATTGTGGATCAGTAAAAATGCTCTAAATATACTTACATATGTGAGAAAGTTTTTTTTTTCTAAAACACCTGATACATAATATATTAAATCATGTTGTGGGGTCACAACACAACATATCCTGTATTTTCAAACAACTCCTCCAAAACACAAAAGTGTCCAGTGTTTCCACCCTGAGGGTTTTTTCTGCAGCGGCAGCTTCCTCAATGATTATGTAACATCTGTGGCACGTGGTGGCTGAAGGAGGAGGGAGGGAGAGGATCTGGGAGAGAGAGTGATGCTGCAGTAGTTCCACACACACAGTAGTACCACAAACATACGAACACACACAGTATACTGACAGGAAACACAATCCTGTAGCTATAAACAAAATGATATGATGATCATCTGGTTTTCTGCGTTTCCTTTAGTCCCCCCCCCCCCCCCCCCCCCCCCCCCCCCCCCCCCCCCCCCACACACACACACTACTATTACTACTACTAACTACTACTTGTTTAACCCTAACATGTAAGCTAAAACTAACCATAAATGTGACTTTCCTCCCATCCTCCCACACTCACACATATTCACAAATGACCGTGCAACGCAACACACTTTTGCTTTTTATCAACAGGCTACAGTGTTGAAGAATCTGTTATGCATTAAAAAGTTTATGACAACTGCTAAAAATGTGTTTTTTTACCTTTTACCTTAACTGCTGTTTCTCATACGCACATTGCATACATGCATAAACACACAAATTTCCAATATCGGTCCTATTTGCAGATTCCGTCCGGAGTCATAGCCTACAGGCAAGTTCACGTATCATTCTGCCCACTGGCAAAGACTGAACCGTGTAAAGAAGAAGCAGCCAGCATCGCTCCATATTGCTCACCTGTCTGAGTCTGAGGCACAGACAAACCAAAAGCAACGACCCCGGCATGTCATCCCCGCATGTTGATGTCCAAATCCAAATCATCAAGTTTTCCGGCTTAAACACAGACTGCAATCTGCTCAAAAGAGTTTAGTTCCCACTGTCCCATGTGCTGTCCTTTAGGTGAGGGGAGGTGTGGGGGAGTAGGGGTGGAGATGTGTGGGGGGGTCGGAGGGATAAGGTCTGTCATCAGGGGAAGAAAGGGTGTAACTGCTGTCGCTCATACGACTACTGTAACACACCATCAATGAGAAACGTGAAGAGGGAGATGGAGAGGGGGGCGGGGTCGTGAGGAACCCCCCCCCTACCTCAGGCGCTGTTGCCCTCTCTCTCTCTCCAATCGGATTTCTCTGGCTTAGGGGCTGGGTGGAGGATAGGGATCTGATTGGCTGGCTGTGAGACATAGTAGGTTTGATTGTAGCAGCAAGACGGTGAAGAGAAACAGGACGGAGTAATGTGAGGAGGGACAATTTCACCACTAGTGAATATAAAATCCTCCTGCAGCTTGAGGTGATACTTTGATGATGTGCTGATCTGCATATTTACATTTATCTTCAATAAGCCACTGCTCTGTATGAAGCTGATGGGAGTCCTCACCTTATTGGATGCCATCTCGCTGACAGAGTGTCGAGTCTGCAGTGTCTCCAACTGATCCAAACACCAGTCCAGCTCTTCCATTGTCTCCATGGCCAGCTTCTGGTAAGGCTCCTCTGAAAGGTCAGGGGTCACACAAAGAGATCACAGGTCAGCGAACCTTAACCCCTCATGGCATCATTATATTAGCAGTGCTTTAAGCATCGCTCAAGGTGCAAATAATTTTTGAAAATCATCATAATTTAACTGGAATGAAGAGAATGAGGAGTTAAGACATGTTGACATCGCTGAAGAGAAGATGGACCTCCATTGATAAGTTTTGACACTGACCTGCGAGACAAGGCTTACACACGGGTGGCTGGTTGCTGCTCGACGGCCGCCTGCAACAGAACAGATGAGGTGTTAACAAATTAACAAGAAAAAGAAAAACAGTCATGCGCTCCGTTTATTGCTCTTACTTGTTTACCACACGATCTTGCAGATGTGTCAGAACGGCGAAGTTACTTCGCACTGTCCTCAGACTGGCAAGAACCTGAAAGAAAGAAATACTTGGTTGTAAATACAGGTCTGGGTCCAGACACTGGAGACAGAAATAAGATATATTTCTCTTACTCTAACGCTTTAAGAGGAACAACTGACTTTCACTCCAGCAGATTTTGAGATTTCATTTGAACAGATGCAATTAAAATGTATTTATAGCAAATGTGTGTGTAGTCACAGTTCAAACAATGACATTTACATGTCATGTCAATAATACTTTGCCTAATTTCATCCTTTCTTTTGAATTCATTTTTATTTTTCCTTCATAATATAATATTCCTTCATAATAAACACAGTGACATCAGAAAAGAATTAACGTTTACACTATTTTTAAAATATTCACGTAAATAAGTTTAATATTAACCTGTCTTCAAATATATTGGTGAGAAATATATTCTGTGCAGAGAACAAGCTGTTCAGTTCAAAGCGTGTGTGGATGCTTTCTATGAAAAAAGAACCATCTCTTATTTAACTGCTAAATGTGAATGTAACTGGTAAAGGCCATTAAGAAGCCATGTGGACACCTATAATTAGTCAGTTTTAATTTCAGTGGAAACACAATACATTGTAATGTCCCCAGAAATGATAAGTGCTTAATGCTGAAAAACGATACAAACAAAGAGGAACAAAGCAACAGCAAGTCTCAGGGCTCTCTACTGATTTCTGGCTACATGAAGACTTTGTGGTGCCATTTTTCATCAAGGAAATAACTAGCAGTCCTGAGCAGAAGTCCACACTGGGATCCTAAGTTTGTCCGAAGAGGAGTTTATGGTCTGGGGTATAATTACAGGATGAAGAACATGTGTGAATACTACTGACCTGTGCAAACGGAGTCACAATCATGTCTTCTCCATGTCTGCAAAAACCACAATCACAAACATCGAGTGAAAAAAATGCAACAGTGTACAGATCTGAAAGAACGCTGAAAACACACAAACGCACAAATAATGACAACAAATACATTTGTTGTCATTAGGATCTTAGTGAGGACAATGCAGGGATATCACAGTGAGGACTGAATGAATAGAGGATTTCTATATAAGATGTTTTCTTTAGTTATACAACTATTTCTTGGAGGCAAAGATGCAGATTACAGTTAAACCTCAGAGGGGAGCAGCTGTAGATGGTACGGGTTTCTAAAACAAGTATAAACAAGCTGATTGTAAGTTGCCTGTCAATCATGAAGTGGCAAAAAAATAGTTAATTAAAGAGCTAATTAGGCAAATGAATATTGAAATAGTGGGTGGCTAGAAACATTTCTACAATGAAATGATGTATAGTATGCAAATATTTTCTATGAAGTTAGGCATGATTACTACTACTACTAGTACTACTACAACTACTTGTTCTACTTCTACTTCTACTTCTACTTCTACTACTACTACTACTACTAATAATAATAATAATAATGATAATAATAATAGTGTCAGACTTAAAACTTGAAACAAATCTCACAATGCAGATACATATCAGCTCTTGCAGAAGGCCTCCAAGACATGTGTTGGTATAACTAGAGGTGTGTGCAGGTGAGGAGCAGTGTTCATGCACTGGGTGCTGGGGGAAGCCAACTGCTTCTCTGGAAGTCACAACACCTATGTCAGAACCATTCAGACTTCAGGGGAAATTCATGCTGCCAGTGAAAAGTAGTGTCATAGTCGGACTCATGTTTACATCCCTGTTAACTTTGACTAACTACAGACATGACACAGATATGTGTGACTTCGGCATACATTTCAAAACATTAGTATGATTTTTTTTTTTTTTTTTTTTTGGGAGTGTGTGCAACACCAGATCAGCTTCTGTCAAATGCTTGCTGGGAACAAACGTTGCTACTTTGCTGACTTTTGAGTTGAGCAGTTGAGTTGAGCGTGTTCAGGGAAAGGTGAGGGGCGTTGGGGGAAAGTTGTGGCTCTGACAAATGAGAACACGGCACAGCGCTAAAGACAGAAAGTCACAGCAGTCTTCACACACTGTCTCACCGAGGCAGCCAACTGACTTCCCAGTTCTTCAATCCCTCCTCCCTTCAAAACAAAGGAGCAACAGCTATTGGTGGCGGAGGCCCCATTTACACTCTGGCTTGAAAGAGACTGCTCGCTGCACAGAGAAACCTTTAGCTGTACAAACAGGCAGCAACTGGACAACTCTGACAAACGAGCTCTGTGAACGAAGGCCTCTTAAAAGCCAGACGCCATAAATGCATAAAAGTGTAAACAGGGCCTTTGGTGGGTTTACATAAATACACAGACCAAAAAAATATATTTTACATAAATAAGTAAATTCAATAAAATTAAAAATATTTTTTCCCCCAGTGAGTGTAGTGAAACTGAGGAGACACAACCCACATCTGAGGTCTGAGGAACTGTACAATAGACCCAATGGAGACATGAACTGCAAATGCATTTAAATCAATTATGAAAGTACATAATAATCTCACTGTCGGGGTTTGATACAGCCAAGTGTCTCAGGAAAACCAAGAGATCTGTTAATCATCATTAGATTAGCATCATCTTTCATGTCGCCATCATTTTCACTTGTCAGAATATGTGTGACTGTTTCTTCTGGACTCTGCCGTTCTGGTGCTGGGAAGCAATCCAGCTGTTTTCTCTTGGTTTATCTCTCTCAGACACCTCAGCCAGTATAATGAAGCTCTTCACCAGTAGGGGCTGAGCATAGGTTGATAGAGAGTTTAGAGAGTCGGTGTAATACTCACAGGTCGCTGGCAGTGGATGAGTTGCGGGACATGGTTTTGGGCGAAAGGTCGAAGTCGGAATCGGAGCGGTAGAGGAAGGACTCGCGGCGCTGACTGTGGGGGAAGTTGGCCTGAATAACCAGACCAGAACCTGGACTAGTCTGAGTGTCCAGTGGACTGCGACCCACTGACAGGCCATTCTCCACATCAAAACTACACAGAGACACAAAGAGAAAGAAGAAGAGACATACAAACGTTACTGTTTTGGACTTTTTTTCTCTCCACATCATTGTTCTTTCAATTCAGTTATTGAATGTGGTCTGAAATGTGAAACCTGCTGCTCAATACCACCACTTGAATTTTTTTTCAGTACCATCACTAAAGCAACTATTGCAGCCCATACTTCTTGACAGCACTGCTCTTGTGGGAAATAGTACTACTGCTACTATGATGGGATTAATAGTAAAGTGAATTTGCAGTAAAAAAAAAAAGAAAAAAAGAAGAAGAAGGCTAACATGCCCAATAATTAAATCAGCCTTCAGAGAAATAACTGTAGCTGCTGACGATGCAGATGTGGAGACAGAGAAGATAAATATACTGTATGACATTAAGCTGTGACGAAGCTGAAAAATTGAGAAAAGGGACATTTTCTACCTGGTAGAAGGACAAAAGACTGTGAATCAGATCCTCCCTGACTGTGCGCGTCTTTTAAAAGACATGAGCCTTTTTTTCCCCCAACACTTGACCTTGTTATTGATTACTCACATTTCAGTATCAAACACACACTCTCCTCCACGATCTGCGTATGACGGCAACCCTGACTTCACACGTTACGTCAGTCGAGCTGCTTACCCGCACCCCTCCAGCCCCACCCCCATCCACCACCGCACTACTACTCCATTACACTAACCCCACACTGTCTGTAACGTAAGGGATAGTCAGTGTTCCAACTGTATTTTATCTGTATGATTTAAATAAAAGCTGTGTCCTTTTCAAGAATCTACCTTTTTTTTTTTTTTTGTGCATCAGGACTCAGGACTGACAGTTTCACAGTTCGACTTGGCCCTGATTTAATCCTGCTGAAAAGCGTCCAGCCAGGATGAGGTCAGTCTGCAGGCTCTGAATTGCAGGGTCCACTGTTGCCAACGTTCATTCAGTAAATTCCCCTCTACCCCATAATCTCCTCTGAATCACTCCAGCTCTTTTTTTTCTCTTTCATTTTCCGCAACCACAAAACAGACAAAGCGGAAGCCGAAATGCAAAGGGATGAACTCGGCTTGGAGTTGTGCCCAAGCACACGCGGGAGGGCGGCAGACAGCGAAACTTATCATAAAGACAATTATTCACTCAGTGGTGCCTGACCTGAGATCACACTGACTCTGCTGGTCAGAGAGTGTGGTCACGGCGCACTGTTTATTCATATACTGACAGGACTGACGCATGTTCCAGAAAGACTGAAACCAGCCAAACCATATACTTCTTCTTTGACCCAAAAAAAAAAAGTTTTAGATGATACCATTAGATTAGACTCAGACAAATACCATGGTTAAATATATAAATATTTTTGAAATCACGCTATATACACAAAGCATTATGTGTATATTCATATAAGAACTATGTCTATTCTCAGTCGTGCAAATTACAACAGAGAACAGCGCACCAGCAGAGCAAGGTTGCCCGTTTCTATTTTTAGCTCCGCCAGTCTCCAGCAGTAGCAGTGCCTGATAAATGGAAGATGTCTATTATGCAATGGATGCTGAATGAGACAGACCCAATTCACAGAAGCTGAGGGAGACGGAGGAGGGGAGGGGGAGGAGCGAGGAGCGAGGAGATTGGGAAGGCTCCATCCTGCACTGTGATGTGGTTCTGCATCTCACAGCTGATTGGTGTGACAGTGCAGAGAGGGGCCGGGCTGCAGCGGGGCTTACCTCAGTGATGACACACACGCTATAAATAGATATTCCTGCCAGGAAAGAGGGGAGCTAGGAGACTTGTGACACAGCTTACGTAGATACCCCCCCTCCCCCGCCCCCCCTCCATCTCATGAATAAATATATGACAGTTCTTTTAATATTATTTTGGAAATCGATGCTGAAACGCTCCTAGTAGAAATAAAACATTCCCTCTGTTCCTTTATTCAATTTTCAATCTATTATTTTGGATAAACAGTCGGAGGGTCAAGCATGTTGCTGATGGACACTTCTACATGACCTATACCATGCTATAACACGATCTGCTGATACTAAGTAGCAAAAAAATGCAAAACAAATGCATTTATATTAAGACGTGCTATCTGCACAGACTAATGCCTCAGTGAGGCATTTTACGCTTTTATGTTTTTTTACACATCGGTCGATTTTGCTAAATCGTTGTCATTGCCAAAACCAGACTGTAACAAGTCACTGAATCCTTTTTCCAGAACTTGTGAGACATTAATATTGATCGACCACATCCATCCGCTGGTTCAGAGCATTCCATTAGACTCCATCAAAACAAAAACAAAAAATCAATATGAAAATATTCACGTCTATTGAAATTACATGTTCAAACATGATGAGCGTTCACATTAGTGTCTCCATCCCATCATGACCGGGCATCACTGACTGGATGCTGTTGACGTTTGATCGATTCAGCATAAGATGTCGCACTACATACAGTGAATCTATATGAGGGAGGCAGCTTCACAAATAAACACAACTATGATGATGCAGAATCAGTAAGGCTTGTGAGAAAAGCAGGTTAATGACATGACATGAACTGTGTCAGAGTGCATCTGTTGACTTATTGTGATTTTACAGTAAAGCTGGTTTTAACTAATTCATCATTCATCACATTTACATGATCCACAAACTCTAAACTAACATTGAGTTTTTTAGCTCCTGTAAATCAATCCAGCATGTTGAAAACCACCAGGCTTTTGACAGGGAGACAGCTCCCACTACTGAGAACAACAGGATACTGCACCCCTGGTTTCAAGAATATGCCTGTTCTGTACAAACAGAGCAGGCAGTGACATGTGGAAAATTAATTCAGCAACATTAACATTTACTTATCGCATTTAAACCAACGCTAATTTACAGTGTTTTTAATCTGTAGTAAAAACACAGCCTCATAAAATCACAATTTCCACCTTCATTGTTCTGAGACTTTTCCAACACTTTACTTCCAGTCTTTTGGACGTTCTAATTTATCTAATACTTAACTGATTTGTAGTTTCTAATTTTTGTCTCTTATAAATTAGGCTATAAATCAGCTGGTTCACTAAATATGTTAAATCAACTGCAAACCTTTTTTTTTTTTTTTTACCATACTTGAAAAGCATCCTGCAATCTGTGGCTTTGTGTTCCTTTATTATTAGTGACGTAATTGTGTACTTTCAGTAGATGGAACAAAGCAATACAGCTCCTTCTGGGGTTATTAGGTTTCTGCTGACGGAAGGAGCAAGAATGTATACTGTGAAACACATGGGAAATAAAAATGTTGGAAAATCTTAAGTTGGTAAACAATTTTTTGCAGTCCAAACGCATATAGTCATTTTGCCTGCAAACAGGCAGAGAGACAGACAGACAGACAGACAGACAGGCTGACATCTTATTCAATTGCAGCATACAGTACATAACAAGTTGACCTTGCTCTGCGTCCTGCCTCCAGCATTGTTCTCTATTTCTCTGACGTAAATGACGGCTCCCTTTTCTCCCTTTAACTGTTTTAATAAACTTTTCTCACACACATCCCTGAACACCCACATCCGACCCCCAGCTTTTGTTCGCAGGATGTTTAGTTTGCACCTCAGACTGCAGACAAGGCATCTTTTTTTCTTGAAACCAAATAAAGCAAAACTGCAATTTCAGGGTGGCGATTAACAAAGTTTCCATTACATCATCACTAGGGAAAAGTATTTGTGCATTTTGTATTTGCTGGAAGCTGAGTGATGAGCCTGAACTGGAGCCACAGTTTCCAGAGAAGCTGATTGCTCAACTTGTCAAATGACAAAATTATTGGCCAACGATACCAAACATTAGAAAAATCCTACTTTTCACTCATTAGGATTTGCTGCGTTTTGTCTGCATCTTACGTGAAAGTAAACTAATGAGGGTTTGAAAAACAGCATGTATAATATCATGTTAATATAAAATGCTATTTAAAGGCTGCTAATCTAAAAATGTTCAAGATGCTGAAGAGAGAGTCATTTGTGCCATTGCCACTGTGTATGACAGGCAGGGACGGACTGGCCATCGGGCATACTGGGCATTTTCCCAGTGGGCCAACATGCTATTTGGGCCGTCAGCCTCAACACTTTTTATTTATTTATATATTGGTGTGATGGGCCCATAAAACCAATAGATCAGCAGTTGATTGACACTGGGCTGACCCAATCACATTGTTAAACCCCAACCCCTTTCGCTTTGCTCCTGCCTGCGTAATACATTCTGCAAAAAAAAAAAAGTCAGCGCAAGAGTTTGTTTCCTAACCAGCGACCTAGTGGGCCGGTCTGCTCCGAAATGCAGACAAAAGTTTCTTCTCCCAGTCCGCCCCTGATTACACGTACATTCACATGGATGTTGGGCCAAGTTGAGTTGGAGTCACTGCAGTGGACGTTATTTCCCGCTTATAAAGCTTCTTCTGCACAAAAGGTTAAAGGCTCCAGGAAATGCCAAGTACAAACACTTTCAGCTGCCGTGCCGCTGGAAGCCAGGGATTTAAAGGAACGTTTTGTTATGTATGTGAAAGTGATACAGAAAACAACCATCACGACCAGATGTTGTCAGATTGGGGATGACACAGGCCCAGGGTTAAAAGTCAACCCACACACAATTACACACATGCTCCCTCCTGTTTTCTTTCCTTGTGGCGTGGGAATTGGCCGAGGGGCCTCAAACATCACACCAGGAAGGAGGCAAGAGGTGAGGAGGAGAGGAGGAAAAGGGCATGCGTGTGTGTGTGTGTGTGTGTGTGAGTGTGTGTGTGTGTATGGAAAGTGTATCTTCTACACTGATAGAAGATTCAAAGGATTTGAAGCAAGAAAACATCTTAAGGCAGCTGCAGAGGAACATTTTGAGGCAGTGTCATCGTGTGTGACAAAAACACATTGAAATGACTGGGTAAAGCGGGTTTGTTTACTTTGCAAGTCTATTGTACATTTGATCTAAAACAACAGAGAAACACTCCCTTCCTCCCTCTGCCAAGCAGTTCGCTGTCACTGTATGTGGTTGGTATGCTCTGTGTGTGTGTGTGTGTGTGTGTGTGTATGTGTGTTCATGTGTGGCCGTGTAGACACATTTTTGCTTGAAACCATAAGGACTGCTTGGCCAGAGTTCATTACCTCAAACAAAAGGCGGTTTGCGGGTTAAGACATTGTTGCTGGCTCATGGGCAGAATTAGATTAAAGTTGGGGAATGTACTGTGTCAGTGAGCGTGTTTATGTCCTCAGGACAGACACACACAGAGCAGAGGTTGGGCAACAGTGTGGGAGAAGGACAGACAAGAAATGTATTCATGCAGAACCAGATGTATGAATTTAGAGGCAAGTGCTCACTGTTCCAGCCAAAATATCTGCACTAACAGAACCTGTTCAGACCAGGCTGCAAAGAAGCAATACAGAAAACCAGCCAATAATCAGAACACTAATTGTGTCCTAAGTCAATATTAGTTTGCAAATTCTAATATTCTATTCTTGATGTAGGGATTTTAACAGTTATCTTCCTGTAAATCACTTGATGGCTTAAGGTAGTTTTTGGGCTCATGCATACACACCATGTTTAAGGGTAACACACAACCCACAAGTGTGATGGCCGATACAAAGCTTTATCTTTTGTTCCATGTTGGATTTGAGGTCAGCTGTGGATCACTGGATAGACTGAGCTTTTTTCTTTCAGTTTTACTTTCCTGACTGACAGCAGGAAATATGCAATTATTTCGTGGAATCCCTTTCCCGTCTTTTAGCCTCCTGTGCCATGACCCAAGAGCTGAATCTTTCCACCACCCTCATTAACAGTGGGACTGACTTGGTGGGGCGCCTGGACTTTGGCACATACCACAATTACACTTCTATTAACAATGCATTAACATTTGAATCAAACTATTGAACGCTTTTTGACCCCATCTGCTGCAGATTGTGTATTTTATTCATAACAAAATAAGCATGTATCAGGCCGATATAAAGAGAGGACCCAGGAGCAGAGACTTGATTCACAGTCTTTTATTTTTCAAAGATCTCTTTCCCAGAGTGAAAAAGCAAGGCTATGAAACTTTGACAAACTAACTTTCTATATTCTAAAGCGACTATCAAAGTGACAACTCAAAATCTACAAAAATGCTCATAAAGGGAGAAAACCTATCTAAGATACAAAGTACAACCAAAATCACTCTAACTGAAAACACTCCATAAGGGAGGAAAAACAATCTGACAAAATACAAAACAATGGCTATGGTAAGGTAACAAAACTATCAAAATTACAAAACAAAAAATACTCTTAAAGAGAAATATCGACTTACAAACTGCGATGACAAAGACTATGGCTTGGAATCAAAATGCTCGTGATATCGGTCAACAGACAAAGACACACTGGCACAAGACAAAGGGAAACACAGACTATTTAACAAACTGAAGGAGGGGAAACAGGTGGAAACAATCAAGGCGGTGATAACAATCAGAACAATGGGCAACACCTGAAGGGAAGTGGGAAGTGACCTAACGTGAAGAGGGTATGGTTTCAAAATAAAACAGGAAATTATACCAGAACAGAGACAAGACATGACAGCATGTAATTTGTCCAGGGGTGCCATGCTGCTTTACTTCATGTTTTTTTTTATTTAGTTATACTAAATGCTACTCATTACTAATTTGAAAAGGAAATAAAAATAATTTTTCTGTTATTTTTCAGCGCTTGAACTATGGACACTTTCACTCCTATGGACACATTCACTCTTATGGACACATTCACTCCTATGGACACATTCACTCCTATGAACACATTCACTCCTATGGACACATTCACACCTATGGACACATTCACACCAATGGACACCTTCACTCCTATGGACACATTCACACCTATGGACACATTCACACCAATGGACACCTTCACTCCTATGGACACATTCACTCCTATGGACACATTCACACCTATGGACACATTCACTCCTATGGACACATTCACTCTTATGGACACATTCACTCTTATGGACACATTCACACCTATGGACACATTCACACCTATGGACACATTCACACCTATGGACACATTCACTCTTATGGACACATTCACTCTTATGGACACATTCACTCTTATGGACAGTCCTGAGCGGTGTGTCTACGGACAGTGGGAGGAAACCTCTGTACACACAGTGAGAGCATGTACACTCTAAAGGCCACGGCTGCCCTGCACATTTAAACCCAATGGATCACTATGCCGCTCCAACACACACTGTTTCATAATGTTGTGGGAAATCTATAACAGAAGCAGATAAAAGTTCATGAGAAGAAAGTTCACCAAGACTACCATCAGACATAAGTGGTTGTTACACTATGCTGCATCAAAATGTCCTAACACAACAAGGAAAGACTTGTCGTTTGGACCAAATTACAGACATGGAATTTGTTTAACTTGCAATGATACAACACACAAACTTTAAACTTTTGTGTTTTTTGGTTTCTTTGTTTTTTCCCCATCACAAAGCACTCCCAAAGAATCCTGTTGGAGATCTGTAGGCCTCTTCAGATAACATTAGTCAGGTTAGTCGACACATTACCCTGCACTAGTTAAATTACTTCAGTTTTATGTCACTGTGAAAGACGAAACATTATAATGTGTACACAAACTATAACTTTACACGCTGTCTGTACTTGATGAAATATACTGCCATGTGTCAATAACACAGCATCATCTTCAGATTTCCTCTTAACTTCACTGTTGTACACAGCACTGAAACGGAACGCCACGCCTCCACAAAGAGATAGCTGCTCTTTCCAACCACCTGACCAGCCACTGCGGATCGCTGTCCCAACAGCAAACTCTGTGTCCAACGTCAACATCTGATCTCAGAGCAGCTCATGTCCCTCTAAATATAACCAAGGGGAGGAGAAGGTTGCACCAAGTCAAGCCAGCTGCTATGTTTATTATTTTTCTGTGTGACCTTTGACCTATAGGCCTTTTGCCTTTGAAAAGAGCAGACCTGTGTTTTGATTGCTCTGAGTAGAGAGAATGGAAGCAAGGAAGTGAAGGATGATGGGAGTACCTGTCTGAAACGTTACACTGATAATAAATGCCTGCATTTCAGAATTGTCTCTTTCAACAGATTAAACCAGTCTTACTGTGTGAGACTATTCAAAGGACTGTGTATATTTAATAATGCAATAACAAGTACGCATGAGTTGGAACGTCAGCATGTTGTTGGGTGTGACCCCATCACAAGACGGTCTCTGGTTAGAGAAGAAACGTGGCTTTGTCTTTGTCATTTGAAATGACAGTGATTCATTGTCTGGTGTTTGTCTTGAGCCTGTAAAACATCGTACTGCAGTACTGCAGTACAACTAATAACAAACAGTGGCCTTTATGTCATGCTTGCCCTTTAAATGTACATGTAAGTGGAGCGGCGATGAAGTGGTTAAATATTTGGAGTCCAGGGCACCTCGAAGGTTTATTCACTCTCTGGACCAGTATTGATTCTGGAGTCTGTGTGCAGTGATTAGCTCTGTCCGTCCAGCCAGGGATAAAAATCCATACAGCGGCTGATCAGCATTAACATCATTAGAAACTGGTTACAGGGGGTAAGACACTGGGCCGGAACCATCAGAACCACACACACTCACACAGGCAATGTATGATTACTGCCACAGCAGTAGAGTGGCTGGATTTGGCTCCAGCATCGACCTGAAAATCGAACAGTCTTACGTCATGCTGATGTACAACTGGACAGGCTGGTTCAGGACACACACACATACATACACACACACACACTCACAGAGAGAGCTCCCCTAATCATGTTCACATGGCACTAATTGGCGCCTTTCTGTATATAGTGATTAAGTCCAGTGGTAAGGCAAGTGTGCCACTTCCTCCTTTAATTAGCTGAGGGCAACCGAGGAGCAACCAGTCACATTACTGATCAGTGGGACAGGACTGGATGGACACAAGAAGGGAAGAGTGTTTTCTTCAAGTCTGTTTTTCAGTAAACTAGTAATAATATTATATGTACATAAAAAAAGCTGGAAAAGTATTTAAAGGTTTATTTTACATGCACCAGTACAATAAACCGGATGGCACTGGTCCTGACACAGACATTACTAAGTAGATTGGCCCTCAGCTATGATGAGACCAATCCATATCAAATACAGTTTTTTTTTCTCAATGTCATTCAGTGCTTCTGTTTTTCAGAAAGTTAATGTGGTTTAGTTTAGTAAACTTGTTTTACTTAACAGACGCAGAAATACTTAAGTTTACACACAATTATTTCATGCACTGAGTTACACAAATAAATGTGTACGTCTGAAAAAATCTGTAGAAACCTACAACAGAAACATTAAAATCTGCAGTAGAGAAGAAAAAAAAATCTGTGTATTTTACTTATATTACTTCTTTATGCAAATTACACCAATAGAAATTATATTTTATTAAAGTTAAAATATATATTTTAACTGATATGGCTTATATAAATAGACCAAATTTTTATCAACTTTAATAAATAGACTACAAATCATATAGATAATAACTGCGGATGTTTGAAATTGGTGTCGTTGCTATTCTACATAAACATACTGCACACTGATCGATACAACATCTAATTATGTCACTGCTGTCGCTAAAACAAATTCCAGTTACTGAAAGTCCTCTGCAGCTTGAACATTTCCCTACCTGGCATCCCGCTGTGCAGGCGGAGCCCTGAGGTCTATGAAGGTGATCACCTGTGACAAACTGTGCACGAGAAGGCTGCATGTGGACGCCTTGTTTTTTCACTTGTTCGCTTTAATCCATCAACCCAAACAAATGACTACTCCTGCAAGAAAACACTGGAACAGAGCTTCTTTGTTGACTGCTCCTGTGTCCCTGAGCTGATCCTCATTCCCGGAGTCACAGAGATGTCAGGATAACATTCAGTCCACTATTCTAGCAGGGATATTCAACACAAGTACACACACAGTCACACAAACACCGTCACACTTGTCTGCTGACGTCGGTTGTGGTTTCATGGCTGTCACTGCGATGCTGATCGACCAGCGTACAGGCCTGCAATTACTCCTGGCCCAACACTGCTGGCTGCACTTCTGTTTTTCGAGCAAATAAGAGACCAGAATGCACAGGATGCTATGAAACACGCTAAAAAGATCCGAGTTTGAAAACAGCTGGCTGAGTTTGTGGACGCAGTGGGACGTCTGTTGAGACATGTTTGTTCTAGGAACAGAGGGACCCCAGAGACTTGGAGCAGAGGCATCCTGTGGTTTGGTGGGTTAAAGCCTTATCTGTCATTTGGAAACGATTTTGGGATCGAATCCAGGGAACAGCCACTGTCACGTCAATATTTTCTGTCAGTGCTCAGCAGGGGTCAAACTATCTTTTTTGTTTGTTTTTTTTTTTAAATAAAAGTCCAGATTCCTCTTACATGTACTGTATCGGTTGGGGATTAATCAGTGACGCAGGATGAGAACAGCTGGTTTGCCAGTGTCATATAAGTTATACAGAGACTGTGAATACAGCACATTCAGTCTTCACCTCAGACATTACATGCAACAGCTGTGAGGGACACTACATCAGCAAGAGACTGAATGAGCTCTGGAACCATCAGCAGCAGTCTGAGAACAGAGAGAGAGTAATAGCAATCCCATATGTGTCTGTGTGTGTGTGTGTGTGTGTGTGCGCACATATAATAGAAACATGATACAAACGTGTTGTATGTATCAGAATACAACTGTGCTGCACAGTTGTATTCTGCTACATGCTGCACCACTCGGTCAGTCAGCATCTACTTACAACAGGGAACACATCCCACTGAAGTTCACTGATTGTGCAATCCTGAATCAATCTACACTGCATACCCGCCTTAATCAAACCCAACAGATGCAAGTGAACTAAAATAAACGGCCAGAGCTTGTGAGGGGAGAGACCTTCAGCTCTGTCAGGACGTACAGGTGAGTAAAGGCCAACCGGCTGCAGGGGGCATAATGAGACTCCTGCAGTCTTATACAGTACACTCACACTCAAAGCTATCGTGACTCTTCATTTACGTTATGTGGCAACATGCTGGCAGCCTGCAGTGACCTATGACCTCATGTAGAGTGAGCTGTGCGTCACGTCACAGTGTGTTGACGTGGGCTGAGGCCCAAAGCTGCTCAACCTGCTGCGACGCCGTCTAGGGTCAGATGTGATTTTCTGTCCCTTTGTGAGATACGCACAGACATGAAAAGAGGATAATACCTGCATGATTTATTTCTTTTCTAAGTAACCAACTAATTGCTTTGGGGTTCTGACCTATTAGTTTGGCTTTCATGTATGTCATCCCATTGCCCCACCCAAATGACAAGATAGTTTCAGGGTGGAGACTCCATATGACAACTCCTGCCTCATCAAAAACATAAAAGCAGAGGTTAAATATCTACACAGAGGCGCACGAATGCCTCTTTCCCAAAACGAACTGCAAGTCGTCTAACTTTATGAGGTAAATCGACGCCGTGATGATGGAAGCAGTACATTTCCATTTATAAATGAATGGAAACTGGGGTTGAAGGGATTTGGATGATTACAGTGTGTGCTCTTCTCTTCTCTGCCGCTTTTTGCCGGCGTTATTACACACACACACACACACACACACACACACACACACACACACGTGGTTGATCCATCAGTCCTATAAATACAACCAACTCTGCGTTCATTAGCGAGCTGCCTCTGAAGGGTTTTTATTGGTGGTTTGACATTATAAGAACACTTTGATCCCCATCTACTCCCCTCCCCACCCAACAGAGCTGACGTCATCATGACTTTGTAAGAGGCCGCCTGCAGAATTAGTCATTCTTAGTCCTCTTGAGGCAGCAGCGTCAGGTGTACGGTACTCATCTGACGAGAATGAAATGTACGTGTGTGTGTTTTGTAAAAAAACATATATGCAGGCTTCAGTTTTCACATGGCTGTGGAGGTAAGCCAATCCAAAACCATAAAAAAATAAAAAAATTGCTGGGATAGTCCAAACGAAAAAAAAAGAAGAATTTTAATTGTTTACAGATTAAGACGTGGGCTGTTAATAAAATTAATAAAAATGGTCAGGCAAGTTTATGTTGGTTTGTGTGGATATTAGAGAGATTATTGACATATATTTGCTACGACCTATACAGGATTTAATATTATATAAAAACACAATTAAAACACACACTCAGCAAGATTCTGTATCAGAATATCTACATATAAAACCAGTTTGTCGGACTCTAAAACTAATAAAAAACCTTGGCAACAAACTGAGTCATGAAATCAGCCTGGGCTCAGCTTCATTGTCTGTCAGCTGTATCTCTTGGCAGATAGATGATACTGACGGTGGATGTTCTACTGGCATCCAGAAATAAAGTGTCTTCACCTTCTTATCCACAGCTGTGAGTCAATTTACCAATAAAGGAAAAGCGATTTAAAGTTCTTCCTGATCTCACTGCTACGACTCAGGCAACAGAATCACTTAGATTTGGGAGTGGAACTGACTTCTGCATGCTTGTGCCAAACTAACATGACTAAATGTTCTATAAGACAAAAACATCCAGTGACTCTGAGTGACTCTGAAGGGGTTGTGCTGATATCTACGAGTAATGAATGAAGAAAAACACACACTATGTGAAACCCCACATGAATGCCTGTATTCCAATCATTAATATCAGAGTGGACATTAGAGTCCTGGTGTTTTTATTGTATGTTTGTTTTACTGCTGAGAAGTTGTCAGATGAAGAACTGTGCGGATTTTAAAAAAAAGACAACACACAGTTGTGTGTTGTCTTTTTTTTTTAATCCGCGAGGCTTTTGAAACAACAACAACACATCTGTCCTACCGCCTGCGTCTCGGCACGATGTCGATGGGCCGGTTGACAGCGCACGGCGACCCGCACCCGTTCCCGTTCCGCACTTTCAGGTAGCGCTCCTGCACCGAGGGCGCAGGATACATGCAGTTAGTCGGCAAGCTCATGTCTGTGCTCGTTTGTTTTCTCCCCCTCTCTGTCTCTCTGCTGCTCTGCTCTTCCTCTAGTCCTCCTCTTCCTCCTCTCGCGCGCGCTCCGCTGCTCCGCGGCGCCGGTGCGCTCTCTCCGCTGGCCTCGCTGCGCACCACGGTTGCATTGAGGCGCGGGCCGCCGGGGGAGTGGGTCTCGCAGACATGACTCCAGTCAGCACGCAGCAGCAAGAGGGGCCAAGAACAACGAGCCGAGTGGAGAGTGATTTCCTCTGCTGGATCCTGCGGTCTGGAGCAGTGAGTCTCAAGTCCACTTTGGGGAGTTCAGAGCAGAGCTGTGCCTCTTCTGGGGAGATCCAACCTCTCCTCCCCCTCTACTCCCCTCCTCCTATCCCCCCCCCCCCCGCCCTCCTCCTCCTTATAGCAGACCTCTGAGCCTTTAAAAAAAAAGAAGACACGTACCACGTGCGTATGGAGTCGTATATGAGGCAGAGCAGCTCTTTGAAGGGAGAAACTTCCTGAGGCAGAGCCTCGCTCCTCTAAAGAAAATGTAAACACTTTACATGCTCAACACACACACACACGCACGCACACACAGAATCACTACGTGAAATGAAATCACTATTAGATTTCAGACCACTATACAGTCAGTTAGCCCTGACAGATGATGTCAAGTTAAAACACAAACTTACTTTGTAGTATTTTATATTTCTGCTTCAAATAAATCCAAACCACTTAAGACTGAGAAACTTTTTTTAAAAAAACATATGCAGAATAAATACTACATGTAATATTCTCCTTTAGGTGTAATTGCTTAACTCCCAGTCTGAGCTCCAACCTGCAGCAGCCCCAGCAGAGGAGCACCAGACAGTCTCACCATGGACTTACTGGACCCAGCGACACTGCCAACACACCAGCTCACTGCTATCGACATCACAGGCAAATATTTGTCTTCTGAGACACAGGGCATGCAGCTGAGTCCGACGTGTTGGCAGGCACGTGGAGTGTGGAGGTGGAGTGTGGAGGTGGAATGTGGGGGCTTTAAAACATCAGCATTGGCCTCCACTGCAGCTCTAACTCTTGATTTACGATCAAGGTATGATACTGTATGTCAATTTTATATTAGGTCTACATACTCACCTGACTACAGTTCAACAAACAGAGGTAGGTAATCACCCCCTTAAACCTTACTACAATTAGATTTTTATTTATTTTCAATGCACCTTCTGGCAACTGTCATCTGTTACTGGGCAACATCAGTTAGTACCAGCTAAGAGCTTTTATTATTCAATGGGGCTAAGTGCCGGTGGAGTTTCACAAGCAGGGCAGAGTCAGTCTGGCCTCAGCAGCACATTCAATTCAATTAGTCAGAGCCTTATTTCCAGGACGTTATTGGAAAACGGTTTTCCTGAGAAGCTGAGCAGCAGGACTGAATCCTCCAGAGTGTTTGCAGCCACAGTTGTCACCTGCTTCCAGTCTGGCAATCCACTCAACACTGACTGTACACCTGTCCCCTTAATTAATGGCTGCACCCAGTGGTGACCATCCATTGTGTCTTTGTGACTAAGCAAGCGGTTCCCTATTCTCTGTACAGTGACTCTTTTGTTGCTGCCGCTGATTCACAAGCGTTCTTGATTCGGGGCCGGCGTGGAAGGACCTTCCCTCGGGAGGCCCTCAGTTAGTGCCCTGACAACATGTGCGGAGCCGTGCACAAAGATAAGGTCATAAAACAGCCTCATTAAAAAAAGATTCATTTTCCTGGACAAACAAGGGTTGGATAAAATTAAAAAAAAAAACACAGAAATAGTGACGCACATGCCTTCTCACACAAACTCACTCTCACCTGTTACACCACTCTTTTTTTTCCATGTTCCGTACCAAGAAACAAATGTTTCATTTATCTTTCTGTGATTTCTGGTGTCATATTGAGATATTTTGAGATCTGCCCTGTGGTAAACCCCTCCCCTCTCCCAAGCAATGCTCTCCTCCCTCCTCGTGCAACATGCGTGTGAAACATGTGGGCCCCGAAAACAGACGCATGGAGGTTTGCTGAGAATGGGGTGTTTGTGAGGCCGCCGTGTAACTAAATCCACCGGCCAAATGACTTGTACGCTCCAGCTGGCTGCTGGCTCCTATGACGACATTACATCTGCTAATGAGAATAAGCTGTGAGGGTGGAGTGGCATGTTGTGTGTATGTGTGCGGTGAGTGCACACGTTGTTTATGGTCTGTATAACATATACATATACACGTATACATATACACACTGATCAGCAGGAAACTGCAGTAAACTTGACTCAGCGTTACTGTGGAGCCTTTTGATAAACAAGGGCAGATGCAGTGTAGTAGCCAGATATTATTTCTCAAACCCCAACATTATAAAATACTTGATAGGAGACAATATTCAGTGCAGTGTGGGTTTCTCTACTACTGAATACACATAGTAGATACGACTTTCTTTCAGAGCGGTTAAAACTACGTTTGCTAAAGTATGCAAAGTATTTTGAGATCAGAAAGCACAGACGCTCTTGCCCCACCTTGTGGAGAAGCTTGTGGGGTGACACACTGAGCTGAGAGCATGTAGCTGTTTAGTAAGA